>JAMXBD010003008.1:0-146160 GCA_024138025.1 Combretum micranthum
GCAATTTTTGCAAACGTGACCTATTTTTTTTAACTTAAAATTATCAACCAAAGCATATTAATAGCCACGTTTATGAAACTTTCATATAATTGGTAACCCTTCCATAAAATGACCGTGGCTAAAATTTGCAAACGAAAACAGTAAACCCGCTACTTCCCCCAACACACATCCCGCGCGGCACTTCGAAAACAGGAAACAAAAAGTGAAAAGAAACCCTCGCTCCTATCGTACTAAAATCACTTTCCCATTTCTTCCTTGTACAAACCCTTAAGCTACAGTAATGTATGTTCTATTTCTGTTCGACCTTCGATGAAACCCTACTTCATCTCCGACGAAACCCTCTGCTTCACCTCCAACGAAACCTTCTACTTGACCTCCAATTTCGACCGATGTTTCCATTACACGGCTGACCGATATCTCCATCTACAGTACAATTCCTTCTTGGGCAGTAAAGCGAAGAAAGACGTCATGGAAATTTTCATCTACATGGTCATCGATGATCGTTCATCAGTCCAGACATAGTATATAGGTTTGTAGTAACATTTTTTTTTTCACTTTTATTTAGTTGCATGTAAATACTTTGCTTAGGGTTTCGTCAAAATCGTGTTGAAATCGTGAGTTTACTGCTAAATTATAGTTTTCTAAGCTTTTAGATTCGCGTAAAACTTAGTTTTTTCGTTGTGTCAATAGTGCATCTGGGTTTTTCCTTGATACTTGATTTGCTGCATGAATCTGGGTTTTCCTTGATACTTGTAAATATTTGTGCTTTGAGATAATGAAACCGAAAATATAAGAGAGTACACTTAGTAGCAGAGCTCTCTCCTTGGGGGGTTAGTGAATAAGACCGGCACTACCATTGAAGCTTAGCTGCTCACGAATCACATTATGAAATTTACACCGACCTCTTAACTAACCAAAACAAGATTCCTAAATGGTCACTGACGTTTGAAGTCATGATTAAAGTAACAATAGTTACATCAAACATGGTACACGAGTAAATTAATTTAAGGAAAAAAAATGGTATTAGTCTAGTGGGTTGATTAAGACTTAAGAGTTTAAAGACTAGATAAGAATAGGAAACTAAGGGCACTTGGGTCCTCTGCGCTTGGTCTTCCAGTTGTTGTAGTAAGGGTAGACTTGTTTGTTGCCATAGTAACCAGGAGGGACACAAAGACAGTTGGCACAACATTTTGCGCAGAGCAAAAATTTCATGGCTTTGCACATAAGGGCAGATTGTGATGATTTCTCTTAATTTAATTACACTGCTTCAAATTTACAAGGAGCATGGAGCACATAGATTGCATGTGAAAGTACAATTAGAATATCTTCAAGAAAGATATTTCTTAAAAAGGCATATATGCTCAATCAACATCTTAGAGTTGAAAATAACAATTTTGACAACAGTAGTGCATCGTTTATTTCATCAGATCTTTCATTGTCTTTTTTTTTTTAATAATTTTCATTAAAATTGCTTTTAATTCACAGATCATTGTATTTGCTTTAGAAGACAGATTCCTCAGCAGCGTAATTAACAAAAAGAACAATCATTATCACCATATGGTTTATGAATTTCAGCCTGAGAGTTGGGGCAATATTAAGGTATTGTACTTCTTTTCTATGAAATATTTAAAACCAGTAGATAAACCACAATAGAGCATTTGTGGATGTACCGTGTGTTCTAGGTAGAAAAACCAAGGTTGTTGAAATTGTCAAACTAGTCAATTCATATACTTGTTTAATCACATAACCATTGTCAATATATACTATAATTGTTCTTTTTTTCATTTCTCTTTTCCATTTTGAATCTTGTAATTTAGTTTCCTTAAATGTAAGTTCCATGACCAGGATTGGATTTGGGATTGGCTTTCAAATATGCAATTCATAGGCTGAAACCAATCCTAGTAAAGAAATAAAATGTAATCTATTAACATGTGACATATTTTTCCAATTGGATTTTTGCTAGTAGACATCGCTTGGTTTGAAATCTGTGTTTTAAATTCTTCTGAGCTACTATTGTGGCAGAACAAACATATTAATGAATTAAGAGGATTTATGCTCACGGCAGTTGTTGGTAGAAAGTATACTCGATAATTAATTGTATGACAGCAATTCTTGGACGTTATGGAGTTGTATTTGGCTTATAGGGGCTACTGTTATCAATATTTAGGAATTGGGTTTGTGTTGTTTGTGCTAGTTTCCTCACTGTAGGGGTGTTGGGTTTTCATTGATGTGGTTAGAAAAAAAAAACATGATTTCGATGAATAAGAATAGGGGTCCTGGTCAGTTATGTGGAGTTAGAAATAATTAAGGTTTCTTTTTGTTTATTGTTCTGTTTTTTTGAGGGCAAGTGATGGATTCATTGTAGGTCTCTGGTTTTCTAATTTGGTAGATGTGGATTGCTCTTATTTTGAATAATTAGCAAGAGAAACTCATGATGAGATATTTGTAGGAGCAATGAACATGGTGAGGAAAGTCATATTGTAACACCATAGCATATTTCTCTGTTTTATGCAGCCATGAATACTGACGTGGAGGATGTTGAAAAGAGACTAGCTTCCCTTTAAGGAACCTTATTGTGGAATCATTGAAGGTTAGCCTATATGATATATTATTGTATAAACAAAATAATGGTATACTGTTTGAGTCAGCAAATCTATAGTTAATCTATTGTGTGATTTCTTTTCATAAGAACCATGGTATGAGAAATCTCTTTTTGACCCCCTTGTAAATCTATTTTGGTACATGTCCTTGTGGTATGGTGGTCCTCAAATTCCAGAAGTATAGCTTCTTTTATGAAAAACCAATAAATGATCATTATTTTTCACCTTCTTTATTGCCATGAACTATATTTTCTTTCATTTGTATGGTTGTGCCTGATGTTTTTTTGCCCAAATGCTAAGATGACTTCAATGATCTTTATTGCGCTGGTTTTTTCATCTATAGTTGATCTAAATAATAGAAAACATTTTGTTGGGTCGTGATCTAAAATCAATGTGCACCAAAACAGTATAGAAATGCTCTTTGTCAATAGCATAATATAATGGATTATAGAGTACGTAATGGAATCAAGTTTGGGCTGTTCTATTTATTCCATGTATGCATTTTGTTTTTAAATGAGAAATTTGATATCTGTTGTTTTCTTTTTGACAATATGTCTGTCTCAAATATTCATAACATGCTGGAATGTGGTTGAAAACTCAGAGTATTTGTAGGCAAAGCACCTTTTCCTCTAGGACCTTGCTGCCTTATTTGAAGACTTTGGTAAGCTTTAAATAGTAAGTAAATTATCAAACCATTAAAAAGTTTAGAAATCTACACACACTGTTTTTGGCTTGTTTTTCCAGTTTTTTTGTAATTTTATGCAATGAATACATTTGTGTTCGCTGATACATGTAACAAATTTTGTCCTATTATTAGTTTCTCTCTTGAATGAAGAGGTTCACATAATTTTGATGTGACACGTACTATACTATTTTGCTAGCTTTACAATGGTTCAATATTACTTAGTGTACTATTATGCTATCCCTTTAGATTCTTAATTACTGTTTACATACTCATTGACGATCACTTTCTCATTTTTTTTAGACTCACAACATAAGCAAAAAGCAAATAAAACCACTAGACCAATAGAGCATGACTTCTTATATTGCAGGGGGCCTTAAATATAAAAGAAATCATGATGTCATTTTCATTCAATGTCAAATTTTTAAGGCAATAATAAATTAATGTTCCTAAAGTGTGCTAACAACAAGTTCTTTACAAGTTGGTGAGGTTTTTCTTTTGTGTATAGAGCTGTTGGTGGTGTTTTTGCTGGTTGGACACTAATTTTTCATTATCCTTTGAAAGACTAGAAAATGATCTCAGTTTATTAATTTATATGTGGCTTTGGGATCTATGATAGTTAGAACATGCACTAACATTCCGATGCAATTATTGCTCCAACAGGTTGCCTCCTTCTTTTTTTTTTTTTCAAACCTTCTATCCATTCTTGGTCCCATCTTCTAGCTAGTAGAGGCATTTCTTCCTCAGTAGTGGATTTAAAAAAAAATTCGTTTGACATTATATGTTTATCTTATTGCATTTTGCGTGTGTAAATACCTTATTTGCTTGTTCTGCTTATGCTAGTGAATATCCCATTTTGTGTCATCTGTTCTAATCTCATGTACTGTCCGACTTGAGAAATACTATTTAGGATTATTTCCATGAATTCCATTTCATGGTTAATTTTATAAAAAGTAATCAAGAATGTGGGGATGGGTTATGATAATATGTTCTAAGGAGACCATTAGACTAAACTCAGCAACTTTGTGTTGTATAAATAAATTATGGAGGGATAATTTTCTTGCAAATGGAAACATTTTTGGCCAATCAGAATAGTGGGGTTTTCACCGTATGATTGCATCTTCATTTATCCCTAAAAGGAAAAAAAACGTAGTTTTTCATATCATTTTTACCTATTCATTTTGTTTCCATAGTAAGCAATAGGAAGATGGATTTTTCTTTTAATAAAAAAATGGTTTACCATGAATTTAGTGAGGTAGTCCTAGTTAGCATCATTACCATGATTTTACATAATCCATGTAGGTGGTTTCAGATGGTGATTGCTATTGCAGGTTTGGAATCTGTCTGTTTGGTTGCCCCCCTTGTGATAGTTTGATTTTTTCAATCACTATATAATACTTAAGTACCTTAACAAGTTGACGCTGTGGTGTTTCTGGTTTAAGGTGAGATATTGATGGTGCTGTGTATTTTTTGTGCTTCTCACTTTCATTTTCAGTACATGCCTTGCTTTTTAAATTGTAAGGTGCAGTCATCGGTTTAATAACTCTAAACAATATTCAAGAAACATGGGACTTTTAGGATCATATGATGGAATGATTTTATTATCATAATTACCTTCATGTATTGGGTGGGATGATTATATGTCATAATTTTTTTTGGCCCAAGTTATATCTCATCAGTCCTTTTCCTTATGGAATATCTGTTGGCTTTCATTAATATGTGGTTGGAACCTCTAGCTAAGAATGTTGGAACATAAAATGTGCCTGGATTGGTGAATCAGGGTTGATTTTGCTTTTGTACATAGAGCTGTGTTTAGTATTATGAGAATGAAAAAAGATGATCAAGTCTGTTTAGGTGTATTAAGTGTTCTTTGTAATTGCATCTTTTAATCTGCTTTTCAAGAAATTGCATTCTTCAGCAAATATCTTTCATGTAGGTTTAGTTATTTTGGCTCCTTGTAAATGAACTTTGCAGGATAACCATTATTTTGACTTCACACTCTTTAGGTGATCTAATTTTATATGAATGTTTCTGGGTTTTCCTCATATTTTGCAGGTACAAGGAACCTAACTTTTAACAAGATCACGTAGGGAGCATTCATCTCTGTTTTCCTCATTGTTTCTGGGTTTTCCTCATATTTTGCAGGTATAATGCACCTAACTTTTAACCTATTATTTAATATATAGGATATCAATTCATATGAAAATAGATACAGATTTATGCTCATGAATGAAGAAAATATAGTAATACATGTACGTATATATACACACGTAATCTTGTAGTCTGTAGATAATCTGTTCTACCTATCTTTAGACATCTTTGAAAACAGGGCACATTCGATTTCAGTGAAAACATTGAGACTTACAATGCATTATACGGCTTCTTTTTTTTAATTTAATTAATTAATTTGTTTATTTGGTCACTCATTATTGGGATTAACTATGGCAGGTGTTTCTTCCATGTAATGTTGTATATGATTAGTATGTGCAAGATGCATGTATGATAAGTTACATCCAATTTGCCTTGTCTGAAAAGATGATGTACGAAACTGAAAGTAAAGTAAAGACATAGCTCCTAAAGTCAAAAAGTAAATGAGACTAATATCATTTCAATGCATTTTTCTCTATCAGAATTGCATAGTATATTAAAAACTTTTATTAGAAGTATTAAATATTAGACCATCTTAGAATAATAACTTTTTACTGTATATTAGATCAAATAAAAATGTAACTTGCTGTGGTGTAGTGGTTATCACGTGACTCTTACACACTAAAGGTCCCCAGTTTGATCCTGGGCAGCGACACAGGCAGCATTACTAACTCTTTTTTATTCCATTTCCACAATGCAGTCCTTATACTATTGCTACATTGGAGCAATGATTAGATCTTTTATTTCCATATTGCAGTCCTATATTATACTATTTCCTAAGGTGGAACATAGAGTCGAGAGATCCAGCTTTTAAGCTTCATGGACTGTATATGTGTAATATGGGCTTGGTCTTAGCCCTATCATGTCGGTTAGAAGAAAAAAAGGATTCCTACTTGGTGGGACTGATTCAAGCTTAACTTGTTAATCTTGTTAATGTAAACAGAAGGCTTATTAGTCTATACAAAATCATAAGTGAAGTTCAAAGTTGAGAATCATTAACAAGTTTGAGCATCAGCATTCCAAGCTTGGTAAGCTGTCTTTATTTTCAATCCTTGTTAAAACATATTAGAAAAAAAAAAAGAGTCACCAATTTTAATACTTATAACAGAGGATATAAAAATGATAAAATTCTTTCCTAGAATTTAATTTCAATTTGATAAATCATCTAAACATCTTAAATTTGACTTTGTTAGTGTACGATATTATGAATTTTAGTGTACAAAGAAATTTTCGTATATTGGATAAACCTATCCTCATATATTAAAACGGACGTCTCCGAAGGGTGACACGAAAATAGAATAGAAATATATATTGAAAGTTTAGCATTTAAGTTTTAGAAAAATTACAAATGATCTTCTAAAATACCTATAAAATTTTAAAGTATACTTCTTTAAGATCCATATATTTTAATAAATTGGAAATAATCTTTAGAGATTGTAAATAATCTCTTTAATTTTGATCTTGAAAATATATATATATATATATATAGAATTTGTTAAAAAAAATTTAGCATCCCTAGACATTAACCTTATATACAGCAAACATCTTTTATTAACCAATTGTCTAAGTTTAGCAGTGCTATTATATATCACCACCTAAATCAGGGGTTATATACAATTTTATGTTATTCTTATTTTATCAAATGTTGCTAAATGCATATCTTGCAAATTAGCAGTAAATTTAACCATATCAACCTTCATATGATCAACACACACTTCAATAATTTAACTAAATGCAAGGCACATCTAAGTAAAATAATCATGTCATGTGACTGTAGACTTCTTTTAAGTCTCACACACAAATATATTATATGCACACACATAAATGTACTTGTGTATTCGACTTGAGAATATTCTTAAAATATTCCTGGAGTCCCAAGGATTCCTTGAGAATGTTCTTAGAAATTATTTCTTTGAAAGACAAGTTCAGTACATACTGAATATGTCTGTCTACCTTTGGGATTCAATTTTGCCATCTTCACCCTTCACGACTTTGATGACCTATTTTTATTTTAAACCCAATTTAATCTTCACTTTTTCAAATTGTTCTATGGATTCGTTGACCAAAAATAGAAAGTCCACATGTTGAAGTCTAGTTTATACATAGTGTTGGTTTCATATATGAATAAACATAACATTGATATGCATTGTTTACCTAAAAATAGAAGAGCTTCAATACACACATAAATATATATATATATATATATTTCTTTAATTTTGATCTCACATGTATGATTTCATCCAAATGAAAAGTCTAATTTTATCATCTATCTCTGAAATTGCATATCGACAATGTTGCACAATCTTTTCACTGCACTATCAATTGTATGTTTGAGATAAGTGTAGATTGTGAACTTGTTGAATATAGTGTATTTTATTCATTTTATCTAACAATATTTTTTAAACTTACAATTCTTTCTTGCTATGGCTTCTCTTAGAATACATGGAAAAGAATTGGATGGATTGCGACATTGGAAGTGAAGAGTACCAACGAGGTGTAGAATTTTTCGTCGCATACATGCAATTGAAATATGGAGGGAACACAGAGTTAAATTGTCCATGCAGGAGATGTTTAAATAACAACTTGTACACTGTGAATGTGATTAGGCACACTTGCTTGTTGATGGGATAGACATAACTTATAAGTGTTGGATATATCATGGTGAGGAGCCTACTATTGAATTGCCTAGTGGACCTCGTGGTAGAATTCGTCATATAGAGAGTGAAATGAGGTCTAATGTGGAAGAGTATAATGTGGAAAATGATGATGACATTGATGGGCTTGATGAGATGCTTGAAGATTTAGGGGCTTTTGCTGCGAATCAAGCGAAGATTCAAGTCCTAGAGATGGCTTTGATATTCCAACAGATTTTTTAAGTGGTTTGAGAGCTGACTCACAACATGAGCTCTATCCGGGTTGCAAGTTCTCTAAATTCTCCTTTATAGTGAAGCTTCTCCACTTGAAAGTATACAATAAGTGGACAAACAAGTCGTTTGACATGCTTCTACAACTTTTGCGTGATGTCATACCTAATGGAGAGTCTCTTCCCAGGTCATACTATCATGCAAACAAGTACTTAAGGGGTTGGGTATGGGTTACCACAGTATTCATGCATGTAAATATGATTGTTGTTTATTTTGGGTGTGAACAAGAATCTTACCAATTGCCCTACTTGCGGTACTTCGAGGTATAAGATGTCTGGAGGTTCTCGAAATGTTCCTCATAAGATTCTGCGATACTTTCCTGTAAAACCAAGGTTGCAACGCCTTTTCATGAATCCTAAGATTGCTCAAAAAATGGTGGCATAAAGATGAACATAAGAGACAAGAAAACATCATGGCCATCCAGCAGATGGGCTATCTTGGATTAATTTCGATAATGACTTTCCAGACTTTGCAAAGGATAGTCGTAATGTGCGGTTGGGGTTAGCTAGTGATGGCTTTAATCCTTTTGGTACCATGAGCCAGTCATATAGCATGTGGCCAGTGGTTCTTCTTACATACAACTTACCACCATGGATGTGCATGAAGAAAGAATATTTTATGATGACGTTGTTAATACCCGGGCCTAAAGCACCAGGGAAGGAGATCGACGTCTACATGCAACCTTTGATTGATGAGTTGAATGATCTTTGGGTCAATGGACTATGGACATATGATGCATACTCGAAGTCTTCTTTTAAAATGCATGCTGCATTGATGTGGACCATTAATGACTTTCCAGCTTATGGGAATTTGTCTGGGTGGAGCACAAAAGGATACAGTGCTTGTCCTGTATGCGAAGATCAAACACCATCAATAAGACTTAATAGCAAGATTGGGTATGTTGGTCATAGGATGTGGTTGCCAAAGGAACATAGGTGGAGACGTAGCTTGAAATTTGATGGAATGCGTGATAATCGTGAAGCTCCCGAACCATATTCTAGTGAAGACATTCTTCACCAATTACGCACAGTGGTAGATGTGGGTATGGGAAAGCATCCAGAGAAAGTTAAAAGAGCACATCATGTTGGCGGGTTCAACTGGGTTAAGAAGTCCATATTCTTTCAATTGCCATATTGGTCAAAGTTAAAGCTTAGACATAATCTTGATGTCATGCATATTGAGAAGAATATTTGTGAGAATATTATCTACACAATTCTTAGGATTGATGGAAAAACAAAAGACACTTATAAAGCTAGGCTTGATCTAGAGGAACTTGGTATTCGGAAGGAACTACATCTATTAAAGCGGGGTGATGGCAAGTATTAATGCCATGTGCAAGTTATGCATTAAGTAATCTGAAAGAAAATTATTCTGTCAATTTCTAAGGAATATTAGATTACCCGATGGTTATGCATCACATATAGGTAGGTGTGTAGACAACTCATGCTCAAAACTTTCTGGTATGAAGAGTCATGATTGCCATGTGTTGCTTCAAAGGCTATTGCCTGTGGGTATTCGTGGCTTATTGCCTAGAGATGTCACCACCACCATATCTGAGCTCGGGACCTTCTTCGAGAGGTTGTGCCGACGTATGTTGAATGTTGAGGAGTTACAAAAGATGCAGAGCGATATTGTCACAATATTGTGCAAGTTAGAGCTAATCTTTCCACCTGCCTTTTTCGATGTAATGGTGCATCTAGCTATCCACTTACCTCAAGAGGCCCTAATGGCTGGACCTGTTGCTTACCGCTGGATGTATCCTATTGAAAGGTACAATGTGAATACAACACATAACATCTTTATTTTAATGTTTTTTTTTTGAATGTTTGCTTTTTTTCTCCCCTAATTTAAATTTTACTATGTAGATACTTAGGCTCTTTAAAGCAATTTGTTCGAAATAGAGCTTATCCGGAAGGTTCAATTGCTGAAGCCTATGTTGTTCATGAGTGCTTGACTTGGTGCTCCCTTCACTTAGAAGACTTGGAGACAATATTTAACCGACCAGATAGGAACTTTGATTCTCTGGAAGATGGTGGGCTGACATCTTTACAAATAGGGTTGGTTTATTTCTCCACCCACATATGTGGTATTATCAGATGAGGAGGTTGAAATCGCCAAATGGTACATTATCAATAATTGTCAGGAGATGCAACCATATTTAGCGTAAGTGGCTGTCATTAGATCATTTTTACTATGTTAGTGAACTATTAAAATTTGTGTGTATTACTTAACCACAGTGAAATTTATGTTGCAGTGAACATATCGACATTTTAAGCTCACAAAATGGTGATGACATAGATGAGCGTCACAAGAGTGAATTTAGTCAATGGTTTATGAATAAGGTAAATATAATTAACAATGCCCACATATACTTAGGCTATAGGTAAAGGAAGTTTAACAAAATAGGACTGATTGTCTATTTTGCTTGTCATTATTGCAGATGAGTGCGTTGTATGAAAGTGGTGACCCGGTCATCAGTGCGTTATATGCATTATCATTAGGACCCGATTCATGTTTCAAGAGATACAACAAATTGATATACAATGGTGTGCGATTTCATACAACAGAATTTGATGATAGGAAGAAGACTCAGAATAGTGGAGTGCTTGTAGAGGGAAATGAAGGAGACACGAAAATTGAATTTTATGGGGTTTTGACAGATATATATGAGTTTACTTATGTTAGAAACAAAAGCGTGATCTTGTTTAAGTGCAAGTGGTGGGACACTAACATGCGGCATGTTCGAGTTGATGATGGCTTTAAAAGCATTAAGATTACTCGTACGTGGTATGAAAATGATCCGTACGTGCTAGCATCACAAGCTAAGCAAATATTTTATGTAGAGGACATGAAACTAGGGACTGAATGGCGTGTAGTGCAACAGTTTGAGCATCGCCACATCTATAATATGGACTCGCTTGAAGGTGGTCCAAATTTGTTAACTGATGTGGAGGCTCGATTAGCAGATGAGATCTTAGATGAACATTTCATAGATGATGGTGATGGAGGAAATGAGCTGCATCCAGTAATCGATTGCGATGTTGATGTGCTATTGAGAACTGATGTAGGTCATGAGACTGTTGATAGGGAGGTTATTAGAGGAACAGTGCAAGCATCTACACATATAGAGCATGATGCCGGTATTGAATCCAGTGAAGATGAGGATGAGAATGAGGAGATGGATGAGACGCTGGTGGATTATGACAGTAGCGATGCAAATTGAATGTTTTTTTTTTTCTTTTTAAAAAATTTATCTCCTTAATTACGCTTGCAAGATCAATTTTTCCTTTTTTTTAGGCGATGATATTAGCATATGCTTTTGTATATTGAATGATGTGTTGCCAAGCTATTATGTTGTTTATTTTCTAATGACTAACTTACGCCTCCTTTATTCATTTTTAGGTTTGTAATGGCTGGTGGTCGAAGGAATGTTCACAGGAGGGGAGGGAGGACTAAACGAGATACTCGACTACCTATTCGTGATGAGTCGGATTCTCACCATTCTGGGGATGATATGCACCAATCACAACAACACAACCAGCCACCTAATCCTTTTGAAGCCTTAGGTATTCCATTTGGACATATCATTAAAGTAGAATAAGTTAGTATAAATTGGTAATTCAAATTGATTTTGTGTTCTACTACAGGAAATGACACTCCACATGGTCAAGGTATCAACATAAGTCCAGCAAATGCATCCTTACAGGGCAGCAATTCAGCTGATCAAAACCACACTCCAGGTAAGTGGTGAAATTGGCATATAAATGTAGAAGATGGGTTTGGAAAATCAATTACCTGTTTTTGAGAACTCTTTATTATATGGACTATAAAAGATATAAAAGTGGTGTATTTTGCGTTTACTCAGTTTTTTAGCATTAGCTATTTGACAATATCCTTATAATCTATGGAAGTAATACCATCCGTAGTTTGAAATCTTCCAATCTGTAGTACAATAATATAGGTTAACTTTAGGTGTAAATAACACTTGTCAACAATGGTTGAAATTGCTGTTCTGTAATTATAATTTCATTGACAATTAAGGTTCTATGTTTTTTGGAATGAAATATATGTTAGATATGACTTGGCAGTTTTGATTTTTTCTACACCTGGGTATACTCATAGCAAATAAAAAATGCCAACTACTCAGATCTTCTTCCAGAACATCATCATAAATAGGACATGATAAACGCACGCACATAAACATGTATATATGTTCAACCAAGCAGGTTACCCATAGAATTTAAGAGAAGTCCTAAAAGCTTGAACCATATATGATTTTTAAGAAAGTTGCAACAACTTTTTGGACTACATTATTTTCTTTGCAGTATTCAAGAGTAGTCCACTGGATGGACTTAGCTTTGGTCTATAATGTCTTACATAATTTCGATTTTCCTTAGGTACGTGTAGTTATGCATGTCTACAATTTTTTCCTATTTTCATATGGTCAAATATAAGTGCTCTCTATACTTATATTTCTAATTCAATTCCCACTATCCTTGTTGTGTATTTAGCTTTGAATATTAACATATGTAATGTGATTTTTTGTTTTCCTATTAAATGTAGAGAATGAAGCTCCAGATATACGGGAAATGAACAATGGTCAAGTGGATAGGCCCCAAGAGCACAGCCACACGTCTAATAATACTGAATCTCTTGGTAAGCTTATAAATGTATGCAATAAATTATTGAAAGTGTGCAAGTTAAAAACCATTCTCTTATAATTGTAGCAACTGAGAGCTCAACACGAACTGTTGGTAAGAGAAGTGCATATCGTGGTGAAGCACTTGAGCGGAGAATATGAAGCGAAAGGGAAAAATGCTAGTTGAGTTTACTACATCCGGAGGACGTCCTGTTTCGGCAGATCAATCCTCAAAATTAGCATCTGAGATAGGGAAAGCATGTAGGGACTTGTTGCCTCTTTATGGTGAAGATTGGAGAAAATTAGATAAGATGGAGAAACAACGAGCTTGGGAGAGGGTCAAGGTAAAATGTAGACTAAACTTTCCTTTCATATTACTTACTTATTATGTGATGTTACTAATCATTCTTTTGTCTTAACTGACATGGTTGATGTAGAATCGATTGAATATTGATGATGTAGTCAAAAATGGCAACAAATTTGCTGCTGCTGATAAATGGATGGGGAGTCTGCTTAGAAATCATCGAAGTAAAACTAAGAGGAGATGGATGGAGATTGGTGATGTAGCAAGACCTAAAGGATCGAATGAAGATGATTGGAAGAAGATGACGGAACAATGGACTAAAGAGATTGCAGAAGAGAAGGCAATTTTACAATCTAATGACCCATCCAAGAAGGTAAACTCTACATACCCTTTTTTCTTGGGATTTCAAGTAATAACTACATAAATATGTCACTGTTTTTCATTAATAGAGGACCAAATCAATGATCGGGAAAGAAGCACGTAGTTGTGTCAAATACTTGCATAGGTCTGGCTCTCGATCATTTGAGAGTAGAAGGAATGAGCACGTAAGTAGCAACTCATATAATTTCTAACATGTAGTAGTAAGCTTACTCAAGTGTTTAACATTTTGTTGTATATATATATATTTGTGTGTGTGTAGATCAATCAAAATCACCAACTGCCCAATGCTATCGAGTTCTTTAAGCAAACTCGATATCGTGAACCAAGGCCTAACAGTACTGGTGGTTGGGTTTCACAACAAGCTTCTGAAGATTATGTAAGTCTATGGGTTAAGTTTTATTTTGAATATGTTATTAAATAAGCAATATGTTGCGGATGTTATGTTTTAGTTTTCATAATGTAGGAGAAGATGGTGAAAATGTATGAGGATTCACAATCTTCTGACAACCCAAAGACACCACAAGAGATTGTTGACATATTTATGAATGCAAGTAACAGATCTGACTACCATCCTGGAAGAGGATATGGACCACCATCTATTGGGAAATCAACACGAAGACAGAATGAGATGGAGGAGTTAAGAGCTGAATTGCAAGAGGAAAAAACATTACGCCAGCAACAAACTCAACAGGTAAATAAACTTTAATATGGCTTCCAAGGGTGATTGTGGCAGAACCTAAAGGTCTTGGATTTTCTCTTGGACATACAATGTGTAGGTTAATAATTGTGGGAAATGAGTCCTCTAGGATGTGGCAGAACCCTACCTTTTCTGTTAGGCATTACATGTGTTTAAATATATGCAAATGTGACATAACAATTGAACCGATCACGATGTCTGCAATATATACAGTCGAGATATTAGGCGTGTGTCCATCACTTTATGTCCTATTTTGGTTTAGTTTTTTACTTTGTTCTGTATTTGCGTGTCTGTGTTACCTTGTAGATGTTCCTATAATCTATTTTTAGGTTTATCACTAGGCCATCAGAGAATACTTGGTGTGTTGTGGTTAACGTTTTATACATAATAACTTTTGCTATTTATGTAATAAGACTACACTTTCACATCTTTTTTTCGTCGATGCATTTGGATCTATAAACAAGTTGAATCGAGATAGTGTTGAGTGTAATCTCAAACTTGATTCAAAATTTCAAACCAAAGTTAAAATTTTAAAGCTTGAATCCGTTTACACTTAATTTGTGAAGGAAAAAAATTTTAAATTCTGATTAGTATAATATTAACATGAAACTTAAGTTGAACTTAATTAATATTTATAGTCAAATTGAATATTAGAAAGTTCAAATTTGATTTGATAGACTACTTAAATAGCTCAATTAGATTTTTTCCGATTTTCTTGAATTGAATTTGCTACTTAATGGTATTTACAGCTTGATAAGCTAACTCGACTTGTACAACAACTTATATCAAGTTTTCCCAGTAGTTCAGGTTAGTTATCATGAGTCATTTTTCATTATCTCATTCGTGTTTCTTTTAACAATTTAATAATTATATTTAATTTGTATATTGTGTGACAGGAAATCCAAATGGAAATACTTCTGCAAGTGCACGACATACTTCATCAAATCCATCGCTTGGAGATGATGATGTCAATAGTGAGGAAGAAAATTAAGTACTCAGTTTTTGGTTTTTTGTTTTTTGGCTTTATCACACTGACATGAATGGGGTCAAATCAATGTGATAAAGTGTGTACATATGCCTATTTTGATGTAATTTGGAGTTTACGCTAACGTTTCTTGTAAGGACACTAAACCATATTGTTTTTGGTTTTTTTTCCTTTAATGCAACGATGGTCATGGTGATCTTTAAGTAATTTTTATGTTATTAGTTTTTATTACATATCGAGCGCATTTTATGCTCCAAAATGTCTTAGTGACATTTTTTCATATATAAATTTCATGTGCTGAAGTAATAGCAGGTATCAATTATATTGTGAGCAAAGGTTTATATTGCTAATTGTGCATATGTTACACTAAACAAATATATTGCCAAATAAACCATTTGAGCATTAACATCTTCTTAACAAGAATAGCCATGTTTAAACGTCGCTAAATAAAATAACAACCACGCACGTAGACGTCGCCAATGCATTAGAATAGCCACGTGTAAACGTCGCTAAATAAAAATAACAACCTTATAACGTCGCCAATGTATTAGCATAGCCACGTGTAAACGTCGCTAAATAAATCACATTGTGGTCCAAGAAACATAAATGAAGCTTGTTCAACCTGTGTATGGCCACGGTTAAACATCGCCAATTATGTAATTTAGTTACGTTTACACGTTACAATAAAAATGTTTACCCACGTTTAAACGTCGCCGATCACAAGTTTCCCTCCTTTTATATTTGGTGGGATGGATATTAGTCATATTTAGCCACACATAAGTGTGACCAAAACATGATAATAGGCCATGTTTAAACGTGGCCTAACAAGTGTATTTGGCTGTCAAACTAACATTGGCGACGTTTCAATTTTTAACGGTACTTATCAAATCTGCGACTGACCTTTTGCGACGTCTATAGGCCACGTGTAAAAAAACGTGACAAAAAATTTTTGGTCACGTTTTTTTAATGTTTAGCCACGTTTATTAGACGTAGCCAAAGGCTCATTTTGTTACTCAGTGAATCCGACAGTACAAATACATCAACAACAACTCTCTTGAAGTTTAGATTTGGATTCACATGATAGGAAATTAGTAAAGCAAACCCTGGGCTATAGTCTTGCAATTTTACAAACCCATCTTAAATTCTTTTCTTTTGTTATGTCTTGCTAAGCTCTTTTCTTGGTTGGATAATAAATGGAATGTAAATATAATAGTTACCACCATTCCCTTGGGATTCGGTCTAATTCTTTCTATATTACTTCGATAGGTGTACTTGCCATAAATGTTGGAAGTTGCCAAACTGAAGTTGAAAAGAACTAACTAGTTTTATAAAATTTGAAAACTTCAACTCAATTCCACAACATCCACAAGACCATTGACCAATCTTCAGTGGTTAGATATGAGTCGTAACCAATTAATGGGACCATTGCCACGGTCTTTGAATAATTTTACTCATTTTAAACATATGAATGTGAGTTCCAACATGCTAAACGATACATCCCCTTATTGGCTAGATCGTGTCTCTAACTTGGACTTTGTTGACTTGGGATCTAGGTTATTTACTGGATCTAGGTTAAGTATCATTATCCTTCGTCACAATGATTTTAGTGGTTATCCACCAGATTTTGATGGAAACTTATCTCATGAAATATTAGATTTGTCCAGAAATAGTATTGCAGGGCCAATCCCAAGGCTTCCTCAGGTCTCGGGGAGATCCCTGTATCCATTTGCGAGTTAGATCTAATTGTTCTAGACTTGTCCAGGAACAGCCAATCTAGAACTATTCTACCAAGTTTGCTAAACAAAACTGGTACTGGTGGCAGTGCCATAAATCTAGGGATGAACAAGCTGGAGGGTGCTATCACTGATATATTCACAGAAAATACCAATGTACATGCTCTTGATTTGAAAAAGAATCAACTCATAGGGCATCTTCCACGTTCAATGGTCAACTGCAAAATGTTGCTACTCTTGGACCTTAGCAGCAACAACATAGGAGATCAAACTGGTTGGGTACCCTTCCTGATCTCCGAGTACTCATTCTACAATCCAATAGGTTGAATAGTATGTTAATGATCTCAATGGTCATCCATTTTCTAAGCTAAGGCTCTTTGACATTGCCTCCAACAATTTCACAGGTCTTTTACCAACTGAATTCATTAGCAAATTAGAAGCCATGAAACATGCAGATATCACTGAGGGAGGTTTGCAGTACTTAGATGTTAATGAAACATATTCAAATCTTAACTTGAATATCACACTGACAAGGAAAGGGAATAGGTTTGAGTTCCCCAAATTATCAGTGGCTTTGACCTCGCTTGACTTCTCAAGCAACAATTTCTAGGGGAAGGTTCTGGAAGTCATTGGTAAACTTGTTGCTCTCAAGGGGCTAATTCATTCTCATGATAATCTTCGTGGGAGCATTCCTCTATCAATTCGATACCTGAAGAGTCTCGAATGGCTAGATCTCTCTTCAAACAAGCTCAATGGACAAATTCCTACTAAGCTTACACGCTTGCTAGGATTCTCAAGCTTAAACCTCTCATATAATGAGCTTAGTGGAAAGATACCAAGTGGCAATGGTTTAATACATTCGGAAGGAATCATTCGCTGGTAATATAGGATTTTGAGGACTTCAAGTTGACAAAGAATGTGGCGAGCACATTCCAAAATAACCACAATCGCCTTTGCCCCTACTGAAGAAGATGATTTCAAGGCATATAATTGGAAAATGGTTTTGATGGGATATGGATGCGGATTAGCAGTTGGTATATCCATTGGTATATGGTCATTGAACTTTGAAGACCTGAGTTGTTTGTATCATTGGTTGAGGAAAAACTCTTGAAAAAGATAGCAAGGTCACCAAGATGGAGGATTTAAAGCTTTTTTAGCACATGAAACTTCTTACCTTCTAAAATTTAAGTAAGATAACCTTAATGCTGGTTATTTTTGTATTATTTCGTTTTTCTATAATTTTTGAATTTTCATGTAGTAATTATATATTATTGGCTTGTAATATGGTCCAGTTTGCTGTGAAAGATTTTTTTGTTATGGCTAGTTAATTCACGAATAAAGCAAGAGTTGTTATAGCTCTTGGATGTGAATGTGTGCGTCACGCTGCCATCCAAAAACAATCTTACGCTTCTCCAAAAAAATTTGTGGCATTGCCACTCTTTCAGCAGAACTCCTGAAGTGAGGCATTCACATTTTCACCAACAATTCCATTTTTAACGGTCCGTTCACCTAAGAGGAATGGCTATTTATTCCGTCCTTGTTCAATCTAAAGCTCTTGTTATGGTATTTACTTTAAAAAAATATTAATTTATAATAAATTGCTATTGAGTAAAATAATGAATTCCCACACACATATGAATAGATATTCAATAGTTTATTTTCAATCTTTGTCATAAATACCCAATCTTAAAAATCTCACTTATATAAATATCATTTCTCTTTAATAAAGATAAGGTCATTATGGATATTTTATTTTTACAACAATTACTCATATTAATTTTTTATACAAGTAAAAATTATAAAAGCTATCGCACTACTATTACATTCCTGTTTAATTAGAATACAACTTATTCTATATGGCAAAGTGAACGAGGTGTAAGTTCAATGGATTCCTCTGCTTGTCAAACTATCCAGACACTGCTGAAGAGTGCAAGCGTCTTTACAAATATCAAGAGAAATGTTACCATCTTCGAGGATGGGGCCATTACTTTAAGAAATAGCAGCCAAAATCAACCTGAACGACCATTTTTAAGTTCTGTTACCGATTCCTGTATATTAAAAGTGATGTTGTATAAAACACATGATACAGAGTACTTATAATACAAGGAAAGGTGTACATCTAAATCGAAAGCAAAAAGATGGGCTTTGAAAACAAAAAAAAAAAAATTTGCACTCCTGGAAGGAAATTCAAAGCTGAAACCACACGGACAAAAATCCTATGTCTGTTTAATTTGACTTGGGTACAGTGTATTTATATGAGTAGAAAAAGCAATTTTAACATCAAAGCACTTAATCCATCGAAGCAAGTGTGTGCAATGTGACTCAAAAAATTGTTTTTCACTTAAAAAAAAAATCACTCTAAAATGTGTCTTCCTTCCTTAATATTATTTTTTCATTATTTATATTTATATTTTGTTTCTTTCTTGAAAATCTCTTATTTTTCTGTGCTTTTCATATTATGATATATGTGTGTATATATATATTTGAAAATGCAAATCATCTCCCTAAAACCATAGTATTAAAGCAATTTTTAGCCTAATAATTTTCAAATGTGACATACCATCTAGAGAGGGCTTAAAAAACTATTACATTAAATATTGGGCTTAACTCTTTGGGTTACATGATAGGGCTTGAAGAGTGTAGTTCTTATTTGGAATGATTAGGTGAGATGTGGCATGGTATGCTTGACTCGTTAGATCGACCTGTCGGTTATTCACCCTTTCTTAATATGACTCATGCATTAAAGGGACTGATTTTAACCATCAATCATCAACACAATCCAATGGATGATATTAATGGTCAGACTCTATAAATAATCCTAGTCTCTCTTCATTTAAAGGATTTGAAAGTTGATGGAAATGCTATTATGTTGCCAAATTTCAATCTTGAGAGATCAAACACCTATCCATCACTACTAATGAAGTTTGATCTTGATAGCTCATTTACTTATTGCAAGAGCATTTGAGACAACTGAGATTGTGTACACCTCTCTCTACTCTACTTCTCTCTTAATCATCGTTTAAGTGCTATTCTATTTCACTACTCACAAGCCATTTATAGTGCTATACCCACATAGCAAGCACATGACTACATCATTCCAATCCATACATCTACAACCTCTAAACTTTGATAAGTTGAAAAATAACCCTCAAAAGTAGAAAATGATGCCTCAACCTTTAACCGTAACATTTAAGTATTGCCTTGAATATATCATATTCATATTTAACTTTCACACTCTTAAACTTTGACCACTGTAAGTGAGTGTGCGTGTGCTTTTTTTTAACTAAAAAAAGCAATTGGTCTTTATGTTATTAGTAAATTAAAGTTTAGGGAAGTATCTACAGTAATAAAATGTTAATGATATATCTATAGTGCTATTGTAATGTAAAATAAAATATGCCATAGAGAAGGACGAGGGTGTATTTCCACCAATTCAAAATAGGAGCAATTTTATTAATCCTAATTAAGTATACATATAAATAAAATCTTTTCAACTAAACCAATGTCTTTTTCTTTTCTACAGTAGTTTCTTTAAGTGCCAAACCCTAATTTTACCTTCTTGAAGAAATTCCTATTGAAGAAACAATCAAATACAATGAGGCTAAGTTAAGCCATTATTTTCATGGTCTTTTGATGTTTCAAGGAGGATTACTTTCCTAACCTATGCTTTCAGTAAAAAGGTGTTTGTGTTTGGGAGAAAGTCGCAATCTTTCGATTGTAGATTTGCAAAGGAGGAGGAAAATCAATTTATTGTAGGTATATTGATTAGAAAAAAAGATATTTATATGTTGTAAATTATGATCTTGGAGTCTTATATGTTTAAAAATAAAAGAAAAAAAAAATGTTTATACATTGATAAGGTGTTTTTGGAGTTTTTGTTTGGTTTAAGGATAAAGAAAAGGGTTGTTTTTGAAGTTTTTCATGTTTTGGAGCGAAGTAAGGCACAAACAAGATCACGGCCTTGACATGGGCCATGATCTCTTCATGAGTTGCAAGTCTTGACCGATCATGATTGTGACAGAGGTCGTGATGGCTGTCATGGGCCTTATCATAGGCATGACAAGGGTTTTTAGTATGTTTTCTCCCTCTTAAGCTTATCACGCCCTCAAAGACGGGCGCGATTAAAAGGGAGGATGATATAATTTTGTTTTTATCCTTGTTTTGACTTTCCTAAACAGCCAAAACTTTTAGGTTAACATCAATTATACCTAAATCTAGGTAAGAATTTATCTTAGGTCTAGAATAGTAGTAGTCCTTAAGAACTTAGGAAAACTAACTATATAACTTAAGGGTATATTTCCTTTCTTTATCAAATAATTAGTTGGTAATGTCATGAATCAAGTAATTCAAGTAGATTTGAGTTAACCATTTCAGAAACTAATATAGGTATGTCATTACCTTGTTTATTGCTCGTGTGTTAGGTATTAGTATTCAAAACGAACTAATCACTGATCGAACTTTAATTCATGTTGCTGCTTATGTTTGGCTAGGCCTAAGGACTGAGAGTGCTATTGATGCTAGGGTGTCAACCTGATGATCCTTTTGTGGCATTGCCAGAGTGAAGTTGCGTTTGAAAAGGATTCCGATAGACTAGGTGAAACGATTGTGGTTCCTAAGGTATTAGGGAGTACCCAATACCAAATATATGTATATCTATTACTATATGTTTGTTGTGGAGTTAAGTTACTCCAGATTTTGGGTTAGACGTGGATAACGTTATGCTATGTTGGTAGTTAACTTAAAATTTACAAATGATAAAGAGTGGTTGTTGCATTAAATGCCATGTTGCATGTGAATGTGTGTGTTGACTGTTCATGCATATCTGCTTGAAGTTTTGATGTATTAAGCTTCGGCTTAACCCTTTTTAATCTTTTTTGGAATAGGTGATGAGCCTATAGTGTTTGATTTATTTGGGTACAATGTTGTGGATTAAAGGGATGACGTTAGCGGATTAAACTTTCTAGTGGAGTTTTGATCAAGTTGAGTTATTTGAAGATAGTTGATATTTTCTTTAGATTTGAAGCTATAGTATTTTGATTCTTCAAAATAGACTAAGTTTGAGTTTCTTTTAGGATACGTATGAAATGGCTATAGTTTATTTTGAAATTTTAAATATTGATGAAACTCACTAATGGGAGTTGGAGCTATTAAATGCATGTTGATGTTATTAGCAGGTTTCTAAGCCTTTATGTGTCACCATTTCATGATGACACGTGGTGGCTAATAATGCACTAAGATTAGGGCATTACAACTTAGGTGGTATTAGAGCTTAGGTCATTAATCTTGCCAGATCTAGGCTATGAATTCCTTAGGACAATGAGCAATGATAAATGGGGTAGATTTAAGTAGGGGATCGCTTATTTAATTTGTATTTTTGTTAGCAGAATGTCACCTAGACCTTTGATGCTGGTTCCTCTAGAACCAATAATGAGAAAGTTAATGGAGGGTAACCACCTTTGAACCAGCCACCCTTGAACCAGATACCTCAAGACTTACCACCCCCACCTCTCTCACATGTAGGCCAACAAGTACTAGTTGATGCTGCTTAACTCACGCAAGCTGTGAATACCCTCTTAGGGCTAGTTACACAACAGCAATAATAGATGCGACTTGATGTGCAAGTAATACTGGTTAATGCTCGGGCTTGGAGATAGGAGACCTACTTATGGATTAGGAACAGTAGTAATAATATGTTAAGCCTTAATAAGTTTGTGGATCTAATATATAAATTTGAACCAAAGCTTGGAAGCTGTTGGAGGCCCAATTGTGGATGGAAGAAGTTGAAAGGCTTTTGTAGCCTTATATATCCTAGAGAATAAGAAAGTTAAGTATGCCTCCTACTTGCTTAAAGGGAGTGCTAATAATTGGTGGATAAACACCAAGAGGCACATGACTGAGGAGATAACCTATGATAGATTTCAATAACCTTTCTATAGAGAGTACTTTCCTAGGAGTACCAAGCAACAGATGCTGCAAGATTATTATTCCTTACAACTGGGTCGTATGATAGTTGAGGAGTATGAGGCCGAGCTGAATAGATTGATGAGATTTTTGGTAGAGCCCTTGAGGCCTAGTGAATCAAGGTATCTCTGCTTTGGAAGTCTCCATCAGCTATCCTAAGGGCAAAGATAATGGAACAAGGCTTGAACAAGATGAAAGGTTAAGAGATGCAATGTAGGCAAGCAACTAATTATTAGTGTTCTTATGTAGGATAAAGGAAAGATATCGTTTACACAACAAGTTAGACAAGTGTTCATAATGTTGAGAACAAGTGTAGTAGATGTTTTGGACCACATGAATTGAAGGACTGCAAATGGCCTGATAATGTTTGTTTCTCATGTGGTAAAGTTGGGCACAAACAATAGGAAATACACATAGAAGATTTTGCCACAAGTTTTCTATTTTGAGTGTGGATAGAGAAGACATATGGCTATCAATTATAGAGAACCAAGTAAGCTAGTAACTTAAGGAATTCAGATAGGTTGACCACTAGGAAGTGACATGGGATAGAGAACACTTGGCAAAGTTTATCCCATTCAGCTCCAAGACACCCCTAATGTAGACACTATTGCAAGTACACTTCCTATACTCCTGCATAGTTCATATGTGCTTTTTGACACCGACCTTTTCTTGTATTGTCGAATCGTTTGTGGCTGTGTGTGATGTTTGTGTTGAATTTATGACTGAATGCTTATCACTGAATACCCCTTCCGGGAATGAGACTGTATTGGATAGGGTTTGTAGAAATGTCAATGTAGAAATAGAAGGTAGACATCTACCTATAGATCCAGTAGTGTTTAGATATGGTAGATTTTGATGTGATTTTGGGGGTGGATTAGTTAATAAAGTATCATGTCATAATTAACTACCACAACTTGATAGTATGGTTTAGCTTACTAGATAGGGATTAATTCGCATATAAGCTTGAAATACAAAAACCTCCTGTTTCACCTACTTATGAATAATCGGGTAGGTCTAATTTACCTATGGTAGTTATGAAAATAGGAGATAAACCAAAGACAAAACTTACACGAGTACCTGTAGTGTGTGAGTACCCAAATGTTTTCCTTGAATACCTTATAGGTTTACCACCAAAAAGAGACATCAAGTTCTGTATTGACTTAGTGCTAGGTACTACACCTATATCTAAGGCACCATATAGAATGGCACCAACAAAACTTGTAGAGTTAAAACTTTAGTTAGAGGACTTACTTAAGAAAGGGCTCATGAGACCCAGTATATCACCTTAGGGAGCTTCAATGTTATTTGTGAAGAAAAAGGATGGTAGTATGAGATGCATATATTGTAGGGAGTTAAACTAGGTGACTATCAAGAATAAGTACCTTTTGCTAAGGATTGATGATCTATTTGACTAGCTAGCAGGTACAAGAGTGTTCTCAAAGATTGATCTTAGGCTATGGTATCACTAGCTACAAATTAGAATAGAGGATATATAGAAGATAGCTTTCAGGACTAGATATGGGCATTATTAGTTTGTGGTCATGTTGTTTGGACTCATGAATAAACTAGCTGTTTTTATGGACCTTATGAATAGAGTTTTTAGAGATCTCTTAGATTAGTCTGTAGTAGTTTTCATCGATGATATTTTAATGTACTCCAAAAGCTCGGAAGAGCATGAAGTGCATTTGATGTTAGCTATGAGCAGATTAAAGACTGAAAGGTTGTACGCTTTAAGAAATGTGAATTTTAGCTAGAGCAAGTCTCCTTTTTAAGACACATTATCAATGGACATGGGCTATTAGTGGATTTAGAAAAAGCAAAGGTGGTAATAGAATGACCAACACCAATAAATGTATTAGAAATAAGGAGCTTTTTCGGAATGACAAACTATTATAGAAGATTTGTATAAGGTTTTTCTAAAATTGCTAGTCTTTTGACCAAGCTGACTTAAAAGAGAGTAAAATATGTATGGGATGAGAGTTATGAGAGCAGCTTTCAATAGCTAAAAGAAAAGTTAGTGACTGCACTAGTTTTGACCTTGCTAGTGAGTGAAGAAGAGTATACCATCTATGGTGCTGCATCCGCATAAGGATTAGGTTATGTGTTAATGCAAGGTGGCATAGTAATAGCATATGCTTCTAGTAAACTACCTTACACATGACCTAGAACTAGTAGTAGTAACACATACCTTGAAACTGTGGAGACATTATTTGTATGGAGAAAAATGTAAGTTATATACCAATCACAAAAGCTTAAAGTATATATTTACTTAGAAAGAGTTAAATATGAGACAAAAGAGATGGTCAAAATTAATAAAAAGATTAGAATGCATATATTCAATACCACATGGGAAAGGCAAATGTGGTACCGGATGCTTTAAGTAGGAAGCGAAGTGGAAATCTAGCACCCTTAATCACTTTAGAACGATGTTTGTTAGAGAACATGATAAAATTGGAGTTAGAAGTTATAACTAAACAAGTAGGAGCAAGACTAGCCAATTTGCATTTATAACCTACTATAATAAAAAGGATTAAAATGATTCGGATTTGTGATCCTAGTATCCAAGAGATAAAGAACAGGATGGAAGCTAACAAAGTAGCTGAGTTCTATATGGATAGTGAAGGTGTTATGAGATACAAAGGGAGACTATGTGTACTGAACCATGGAGAACTTGAAAAAGAGTTGTTGAAAGAGGGACACTATTCTAGTTATTCCATCCATCCTGGAGAGAATAAGATGTACCATGATTAAAGAAGATGTATAGGTAGAAAAACTGAAGAAGGAGATTGCTGAGTATGTTTTTTAGGTGTTTAACTGTCAATAGATAAATATTGGACACCACGAACCAAAAGTTTAATTGAAGCCTCTACCTATACTAGAGTAGAAATGGGAAAGAGTCACGATGGATTTTGTAACGGATCTACCTAAGACAAGAGAAACGTTTGACACATATATAGGTAATAGTAAATCAACTCACAAAGATACTATGTTTCATGCCTATCAAGACAGGATATAAGTTAGAGAAATTAGGACAACTATACATCAAAGAATGAAAGCTACCCAAGAGTCAAAGAGTTTTGTAGATAAAAGGTGTAGACCATTAGATTTTTCATAAGGGGTTCATGTATTACTAAAAATATCATCTATGAAAGGAGTAATCAGGTTTAGATTAAGGGGTTAGTTGAACCCATGTATGTAGGACCTTGTGAAATTCTAGAGAAAATTGGGGGTGGTGCTTAGCACCAAACCTGGATGGAGTACATGATGTTTTCCATGTACCTATGTTGAGAAAATTTATGCCAAACCTAGATCAGGTGACAGCTTTAGAACCATTAGGGGTGCAACCCGATCTCACCACTATTTAGAAGCTAATAAAGATTGTGGATACAAAAGAGTAGATTTTGAGAAGATGAGTAATAAAATATGTGAAAGTACAATGGACAAACCAAATAAGTGGGAACTGGAGGAAGAGAAGAAATAAAATATCCCAAGCTTTTCAATGGTTTTAGGTAACTTAAGGATGAAAGTTCCTTTTTAGGAAGGGAGAAATGTAATATAAAATAAAATATGCGAGATAGAAGGACAATAGTATATTTTCATCAATTTAAAATAGGGCAATTTTGTCAATCCTAATTAAGTACGTATATAAATAAAACCTTTCCATCTAAACCAATGTCTTTTTCTTTTCTATAGTAGTTTCTTTAAGTCCCAAACCCTAGTTTTACCTTCTTGAAGGAATTCTCATTGAAGAAACAATCAAAGACAAGAAGGTTAAGGTAAGCTGTTATTTTCATGGTTGTTTAACATTTCAAGGAGGATTTCATTCCTAACCTGTGCTTTTGGTGAAAAGGTGTTTGTGTTTAGGAGAAATTCATGATCTTTCGATTGTAGATTTGAGAAGGAGGAGGAAAGTCAATTTATCGCAAGTATATTGATTAGAAAAAAAAGATATTTATATGTTGTAAATTATGATCTTGGAGTCTTCTATGTTTAAGGATAAAAGAAAACAATGTTTATATACGCTGATAAGGTGTTTTCAAAGTTTTTGTTTGGTTTATGAATAAAGAAAAGAGATGTTTTTGAAGTTTTTCGTGTTGTGGAGCAAAGTAGGCACTCACACAAGGTCACAGCTTGGCACGTGATGCAGTGATCAATAATGTTGCAATTAATATTCTTTCAATACTTTTAATATTATTTAATTGGGATATTTAATAGTTTTCTTTCAATATCTTTTAATATAAATTTTTTAGTCAAGTTAATGATTTTTTTTTAATATCATTTAATATCTTTAATTGGATGTTTTCTTATATTTTCCTTTTTTAATATCATTTATGTCGTTTGATAAGATTGCTAGTGATGTGCCATAGGCCATGAGGATTCTATGTTATTTGAATATTTATCTTTATAATATAAGTAAATTTTCTTTATCAAAGTATTATTGGTTGATGAAAATATTCCTTGAATAAATTGGTTATTCCTTATGTTATTAAAGTATGTGACTTTAATAGTGAAACCATAAAGCAAGAAATAACTTTATTCTATATTATCCCTTGTCGTTCATTATATGAAATACTAATGGATTAAGACTAGTATAGTTGGCTGATTGATGATCATGTTTTACTGACCATGGATATGAGATATCGATTCAGCACATAGAAACA
This sequence comes from Combretum micranthum, assembly GCA_024138025.1. Lineage (NCBI taxonomy): Eukaryota > Viridiplantae > Streptophyta > Magnoliopsida > Myrtales > Combretaceae > Combretum > Combretum micranthum. The sequence continues at coordinate 27,716 of JAMXBD010003008.1, forward strand.
AGTAAGAGTAAATCGTATTGGAATGACCAACTATGAGAATACTATATGGATCAATGTAATAAGTATATTTCATTATAGTGTTGCTTTAGTCCTTTGACCTAATGACACCAGTGATTCCTACATAACAAGTTCCATGTTTTGATTCAGCTCTTCATTATCTTTAACTGGATAATTATAAGATTGTACTTGGATATTGAATAAGTTATGCGGAGAAATATGAGTGTTCGTGAAGGAATTTGTTCCTTTCATTAGTATGAGAGAGATGTCTTTTTGGCCTCTTGATGAGTAAGACTGAGAAATACATGGCCGTGCTCAAATAAATTGATAAGGAGTTATCAATATCATTCGTTTATGTCAATCAGACTCTGGATTCAAGAAATATGTGATTAAATAGTGTATTGATCCATTCCTTATGTTTAGTCATAAGATATCATGTGACAAAGGGACTAAATAACTAACTGTTAATAGGTAAAATCAGATTATCGATCTTCACTTAATTTGGGTAGGCATAATGCCTTGCTAAAGACCAATTATATCTTATTGGTTTAAAAGGTGTTTAGGGCCTACTACCAACATTAGGTGAACCTGCAGGGTCTTACACAAAAGAAAAAATATATTATGGTTTTATATTTAAACCTTTAGAAATAATTATAATTATTATTCTTAAATGGTTTAAGAATAAAAAACGATTATTATAGAAAATTAATATTTAATGAAATAACATATTTTATTAAATATTAAATAAATCTCTCTTTAGGGTTTCCCACTTGTCTATATATAGATATAGACAGCCTCTCCTTAGGTAAGACATTGTTACCAAATTAGATGATAGAGAAATTCTGCAAACCAAAAGAGAGAGAGAATCAAAAATTGTTTTTGAAGATAATTCCAACACGAATTGAATTCGTGTTTTGAGTAATAGCACACATACTCGTTCTGGTGTGGATACTGTAGAGGGAATTGTGGAGTTGCATATTTTATAGATCTGATTCACTGGTCAATTCCTAAATTCGAATTAAGGTATAACAAATTTGAATTAATCTCCTCTTGTTGTTAATCTAATTAAAGCACTTGGATACTGGTTTTAGGGTTTTCAAATTTGAAATTCTGCTGCAAAATATTTTGATTTTATATCACGAAAACCCAACATGGTATCAGAGCTACTTGTGTTTTTTATTAGATTGAAATCAGTTTTATGATTTGCATGTGATGCTATGAAATTTGAAATTCTGAAATTCATTTTTATACATATTAATTGTGAAATCAATTTGAGTTTATGAAGAACTAAATCAGTACAAATACGGTTTTGTAATTTTATTGTAGTACATTGCTTTGAGGGATTGAATAGATTTGGTGTAATTTGATTACAATGGATCTTTTGGATTTTTTCTTAATAGCATGATTTTGCAGTTTTCGTATATGATATGAACTGCTGTTCAATTTACGGATTTGAATATCATTGTGGCTTACATCTCGCAACTGTTATGCGTTTGTTTTTCATGAATCAGACATCAAATTGTGCGTCTAAATTTAAAGCAGATTAGATCTGCTGTTACGCGGTCTGTTTTGGTCTAATGAATCGGTGTGAATCGGACATCCACAAACGTCCACAAACTGCAAGTTTAATGAGATGCCCATAAAATCTATTCTACGGCACGATTTGGATGTCTGATATTTTATTAAAAAAAAAATCCCGAACAGTTTTGAATTTGTGCGTCTGAACTGTGGCTCTGTTTTGGGCGGCTATGCTGCAGTCATGAATTTAATTGGACATCTGTTATTTATAAAAAAAAAAAAAAAAATCGAACAGCAATTTCTAAATTAGATTGGATCTGGTATGTTGATTTTTCAAAAACAATATCGTATTAAAATTCATGAATTGCAGTAATATATTTTACAGAAAATTGAATTTAAAAATTTCCATGTGAATTTGAAAAAAGATTTCAAAGATTCGATTTTTACAGCAAGGGAATTCTATCCCCTTGACTCTTGCAAGGTACGTAATTTAGTTTCATAAGCTCTAAGTAATGATACTTAAACATAAAAAGGCACTTTTGAAGTTTTATGAGTAGTATGTCTAATTCTTATGTGTACTTATATTGTTAGCATGGTGTATAGCATGGTCCCTAAGACCAATGTGATTGGCAGGTTTCTTTGCTTAATTTGATAGATTGTAATTTTAATAAATACAGCTTGCTTGTCCTTTCTTTTGTTGTAATTTATTTACTGCTACTAGTAGTAGGATTTTTGTATCTTTTCATTTTTGCAATGAAGACATTAAGATGTGATGAAGACCCTTCCTAATCTATGGTGATGGAGAAGCAAGGACCATGAAGAAGATACAAAGTTTTTATCAATTCAAATCCATGCTGATGGATTTTCACCTTAGGTTTGGACCATTGATATTCATATTGGCTTATGAAGATCAATATAGATTAAGGGCCATGCTATGATAGGGTTTTTATTAATTTTATAAGCATGATATATCATGTAAGATGATATACCAATGTATGTGATACCATGTTTACAACCTTACATGCTTAATATCCATGAAATACGATAGCAATATGAAATATCTCCTTTTAAAATCTCTCACATAATATTAAGTCATAAAATGCCTTTCATGGTTTGACACTTGTCAAGGCTTAGATCGTCTAGTTGTAGGTTCTACCAAATCAGGATGCAATAGATTATCCTAGAGAGATAAGGTGAATAACAATGTTATCCACATGTCGTAATGGTTAGACTTAAATAAGCCATCAAAACAGTTTTAGACCTATGACATTGAATGGGATTAGTAGATCGGGACATGTGATGTCAATCCCATAATAAGAGTTAAATATGATGTAATTGGAAAGGTTTCCTACTTAAATAACTAAATTATGAGTGTCATGCCATAGCTGACTCAATATTTAGTGAAATATGGATCTTATTCCACTAAGAAACTTTATTATTAAAATTGTTTCAAATTAACATTTGAGGGTCATTAATTTAATAAAATAGTAAAAGAATGTAAAATGGCTTATATAAAGATAATTAACTTCGCATACCTTTGTATATAGATCATGGCAACAAACAACACAACCTTGCGATTGATTCTTGAAAAAGATAAACCGAATACCGCAAACTTCCTTGATTGACACCTTAACTTAAGAATTGCTCTTAAGCATGGAATAAAGTTATATGTAATTGGTGAACCAATCCCTGATGAATTTGCTGCTGATGCTCCAAGAGTTGAAAAGAATTCTTATAGTAAGCATAAAGAAGACTCTTTGGATTTCACTTACATCATGCTTGCCAGCATGGATCCTGAGCTTCAGAAGCAAATGGAAGACATGGAGGCATATCATGATATCATTGCAAACCTTAAAGAAATGTTCGAAGAACAATCTAGGCATGAGAAATTTGTAGTCACACAAGAATTGAATTCTTGTAAAATGGCTCTAGGTAGCTCAAGGTGTGCATATGTACTTAAGATGAAGAGCTATATTGATAGACTTGAGAAGCTTGGTTCTCTAATTAGCAGGGAGTTGGCTACGGATATGATCCTAGGCTTTTTACCTCCTAGTTATGACCAATTTGTGATGAATTATAACATGCACAAAAAGGATAAGTCTCTAATGGAATTGCATGGGATGCTTAGGAATGCAAAACAAAATATTAAAACAAATAATAATGTTATGTTGGTTCACAAGGGATAGGGTAAAAAGAGAAAAGCCAATGGCAGGGGTAAGGGCAAAGCAAAAGGTTTGACCAAAGCTAAAAGGCCCAAACTCCAGCCCAAGGCCAAACCGCCCTAGGCCAAACCACCTAAGGAAGGGGTTTGCTTCTTCTGTAGTGAACTAAGTCATTGGAAGAGGAATTGCAAGCTATACTTGGAGGATCTGAAGAAGAAAAAGGGTAATGAGACTACTACTTCAGGTACTTATGTCATACAAGTTAATTTATCTACTTCTACATCATGGGTATTAGATACTAGATGTGGATCTCATATTTGTGTAAATGTGCAGGGTCTAAAGCAAAGTAGAAAGTTGGCTAAAGGTGAAGCACCTACGCATGGCAAATGGAGTAAGAGTTGCCGTACTACCAATAAGAAATTTTGAATTAGCTTTGTCTTTAGGACATATCTTGGTTTTAAGTAATTGTTATTATGTTTGTGCTATGAGCAGCAACATTATTTCAGTTTCATGTTTGGATAAGGATGGTTTAGATTTATTGTCGAGAATAATACAATCATGGAGACATCTTTTGCGGTCTTGCTCATTTGATGAATGGTCTCTACATTCTAAACTTTGATGAATTCGATAACAAGTCTATCTATAACATTAACACCAAAAGGTTTAAATCTAATAATTTGAATACAACTTACTTCTGGCATTGTTGCTTAGGACACATTAATGAGAAATGGTATCAAAGCTTCATCAAGATGCGTTTTTAGATTTATTTGATTTTGAATCATATGAATCATGTGAATCTTGTTTAATCTGTAAGATGACAAAGGCTCATTTTACTACTTTTTGGGCCTCATACATACCAACGTATGTGGACCAATGAGTTCACCTGCTAGAGGAGGTTATTTGTACTTCATTACTTCACCGATGACTTCAGTAGGTATGGGTATGTATACTTGATGAAGCATAAATCCGAAACCTTTGAAAAATTCAAAAATATAGTACAAAATCATCTTGGTAAAAATATTAAAATGTTTCAATCTGATTGAGGTGGTGAATATTTAAGTCAAGATTTTTCTAATTATCTTAGGAATTGTTGGATAATCTCACAGTTGACTCTCCAGGAATACCATAGTGGAATAGTGTTTTGAAAGGAGAAATCAAACTTTATTATATATGGTTTGGTCAATGATGAGTCAGATAGATCTTCCAATATCTTTCTGGGGATATGTCCTAGAAACTACTATGTTCATATTGAAGTGGGTTCCATCAAAATCGGTTGGGAAGACACCATATGAGTTATGGAATGGGAAATTTCCCAGTTTGTCTTTTCTAAAGATATGAGGCTGTGACGCTTATGTCAAACGTCAAGTGTCTGATAAGTTAGTGCCCAAATCTGATAAGTGCTTGTTTGTGGGATATCCTAAAGCAACAAAAGGACACTACTTCTACGATCGATCTAAAACAAAGTGTTTGTTGCTCGTAATGATCATTTTCTAGAAAGAGAGTTTTCCTTTAAAGAAATAAGTGGGAGTAGAATCCAACTTGAAGAAGTTTGACAACCACAGACCAGCATAGAACTAATGATGGATTTCAATAAAACTCACAATTAGTTGTTGAGCTTAAACCACTAGTTGAAGGCCCGCATAGATATGGTAAGATTCGTCATGAGCCTGAGAGATATGGATTTCTCATTACTAACAATCGTGAGGTGATGCTCATAGGCTAAGATGAGCCTACGTCATATCAAGAAGCGATGAAGGGCCCTGACTCTGAGAAATGGTTAGTACCCATGAAGTCAGAAATGCAATCCATGTATGATAATCAAGTTTAGACTTTGATTAATCTACCTAATGGTTTTAAAATTATTGTGTGTAAATGGGTTTTCAAGAAGAAAACTAACATGGATGGAAAAGTACATACCTACAATGCACGGCTAGTTGCAAAAGGTTTTAGACAAACTCATGGTATAGACTATTATTAAACCTTTTCACTTATAGTCATGCTTAAGTCTGTTAGAATTCTTCTTGCTATAGCTGCGTATTATGACTACGAGATATGGCAAATGGATGTCAAAATGACCTTTTTGAATAGAAACCTCATAGAAGATATGCACATGACATAACCTGAGGCTTTTGATAGCCAGGGGAATTCACATAAGGTTTGTAAGCTTCAAAGGTCCATTTATGGATTGAAACAAGCATCTCAGAGTTGGAATCTTTGTTTTGATGAAGCGATCAAAGAGTTCAATTTTGTCAAGAATGAAGATGAACCTTGTGTTTATAAGAGAGCTAGTAGGAGCACAATAGTTTTTAGTGCTTTATGTAGATGACATATTGCTCATTAGAAACAATATTCCTATGTTATAGAATGTCAAAACGTAGTTAGGGAATTGTTTGTCAATGAAGGACTTAGGTGAAGTTGTTTATATTTTAGGCATCAAGATCTATAGAGATAGATCTAGAACGACTATTAGCCTAAGTTAGAGTGCATACATTGACAAAGTACTAAAAAGATTTAGTATGGAAAATTCCAAGAGAGAATTTCTTCCAATGTCACATGGAATTAAATTGAGTAAGACTCAATGTCCTTCTTCAAAGGAGAGATGGGAATGCATGAGTAGGATTCCATATGCCTCGGCTATTGGTTCCATCATGTATGTCATGATATGCACTTGACCATATTTCGCTTATGCATTAAGCATCACTAGTAAATACCAACCATATCCAGGTGAAAGTCACTAGATAGTAGTAAAAAACATTCTAAAGTACTTGAGAAGGACTAAGGATGTGGTTTTGACATATGGAGGAGAGGAAGGTGTTCTTGTTGTAAATGGTTACATAGATGTCGGTTTCTAGTTTGATTCAAATGATTTTTTATTGCAATTCGATTATATGTTTTGTTTGAATGGAGGTGCTGTAAGCTAGAAGAGTTCAAAATAGGACACAATTGTGGATTCTATCATAGAAGCAGAGTATATAGCAGCACCGGATGTAGCTAAAGAATTAGTTTAGATCAAGAAGTTCATTACTTCTTTGGAGTAGTTCCCTGGATTTTAGATCCAGCAGACCTCTATTGTGACAACAATGGGGCCATTGCACAGGCTAAGGAACCAAGATCACACCAGCAATCAAAACACATACTCAGATGTTACCATCTCATTTGAGAGATAATCGATAGAGGAGATATTAAGATATGCAGAGTACATACAAATGACAATGTTACAGATCCATTGACTAAGCCTCTTCCCCTGACTAAGCCTCTTCCTCAATCTAAGCATGATGGTCATACTAAAGCATTAGTCATTGTATTTCACCCAGGCCCTGTATAAGTGGAGATTGCTAATGATGTGCCCTAGGACATGAGGATTCCATGTCATTTGAATGTATATCTTTATAATATAAGTCAATTTTCTTTATCAAAGTTATTATTGGCCACCTTTTTCTTTGATGAACATATTCCTTGAATAAATTGGTTATTTCTTATGTTATTAAAGTATGTGACTTTAATAGTAAAACCATAAGGCAAGAAATAACTTTATTCTATATTATCCCTTATCGTTCATTATATGAAATACTAATGGATTAAACCTAATATGTTGGTTGAATGATGATCATTTTTTATTGATCATGGATATGAGATATCGATTCAGCACATGGATACCTGTAAGAGTACATCGTATTGGAATGACCAACTATAAGAATACTATATGGATCAATATGATAAGTATTTTTTATTACAGTGTTACTTTAGTCCTTTGACTTAATGACACCAGGGATTCCTACATAACACATTCTATGTTTTGATTAAGCTCTTCATCATCTTTAATTGGATAATTATAAGATTGTACTTGGACATGCAATAAGTTATATGGAGGAATATCAGTATTCATGAAGGAATTTGTTCCTTTCATTAATATGAGAGAGATATCTTTTGGGCCTTTTGATGAGTAAGATTGAGAAATGCATGGCTGTGCTTCAATGAACTGATAAGGAGTTATCAATGTCATTCGTTTAAGTTAGTCAGACTTTGGATTCAAGAAATATGTGATTAAACAGTGTATTGATCCACACCTTATGTTTGATCATAAGATATCATGTGACAAAGGGACTAGGAATGGGTAATGGTGTATATAGGCCATGTGGTTGTACTCAGGACTTAGCTTGCCTACATGTAATAAACCTATCACAAACTTTCTTAGCATCTCTTTTTATGTGGGGTCTATGGAAATGTTCCTGTAAGACTCCTAACATCTTAGCTATCCTAAAGTGTCCCATCAATCCCTTACCATGAGACTCTTTCACCAGCAACTTTCTAACAGAGCAATTAGGGATGCACAATTTGTTCTCCCTTAACAAATATTCATCATGCCTATAGAATTTACCACAAGTAGTTTTCTCACAAGATGCATAATCCTCAGCAAAGTCTTAGTCTACCGAATATAATGCTTTAATATGTTCAAAACCAAGTAACTTAGCATTTAGAGTAGAGATTAGCAAGTACCTTCTTGAAAGTGCATCGACTACGATGTTTTCCTTACGTTACTTGGAGCGGATGACATATGGAAATGTCTCGATGAATTTCACCCATCGTGCATGCCTTTTGTTTAGTTTATGTTGGCCCTTTAAATACTTCAATGCTCATGATCTATATGAATCATGAACTCCTTAGGCCACAGGTAATGCTGCCAAGTTTCTAAGGTTCTAACCAAAGCATACATCTCCTTGTCATAACTAAGATACTTCAAAGCTACCCCACTAAGTTTTTTGCTAAAGTATGCTATAGGTTTTCCTCCTTGCATCAGAACAACTCCAATCTCTATACCTAAAGCATCACATTCAATCTCAAAAGTTTTCGAGAAATTAAGTAACATAAGTAAAGGAGCATGGGTTAACTTATCCCTGATCAACTAGAATGCCTTTTCTTGCTCCACTCCCCATTTGAACCCAACATCCTTCATGATAACTTTAGTAATTGGTGTTGCAATGCTACTGAAGTCCTTCACAAACCTCCTATAGAAGCTAGCTAGCCCATGAAAGCTCTTGGCTTATGTAATCTCCCAAATTTTTCGTAATCTAATTTTAGCAAATACTAAAAATGTAATATATAATTATATTGAATAATTGGAACAAGCAGTAAAAATCACTCCAAATTTTTTAAATGTTAAAGTGTAAATGAATTTAATTATAATTAGAAAGATTAAAATCGTTACCAAAAATATATATATACATATTTAAAAGTATAAACTGTAACTTCTATGATCGTAAATAATTTAAAATGATGATAAACCAATCGTTAATATAAAATTACTAAATTCTTTAAGCTCAATACTTCGGGAATAAATTATATGCTTGTTAACTAATGAAATAATAGTATTCAAAATCTAAAAACAATATTAAGTAGCATTAGACAAAATATGTTGTTATAGATAACTCATAAAACGTAATATTTGGTAAAATAATCACTAGTTCAACAAGAAATCATAGATAACCTTGAATTTAAGTCACAATAACAAATGATAAATTTCAAACCCGGTAAATACAATCTATTAACAGTACTTTTTGGTATAGTACGATAATCAAAAAAATATATTACTAAGATTATAAATACACGGTAGATACTAATTCAGATCACTAATTACTAATCTAGATATAAAACAAAAATTTTCAAACCTGCTGTTATACTTGTTAGAACATTATGAATTTAGTAAGACTTAGCCCTAAATTAATTTATTGAAATTGAAAAATGTAATTGTGTAAGTTAAAATACTAAAAATGATTTATTGTGTAAACTCGAAATTAAAAATTTGTACGGATAAACAACTTAAAGTTTCGTAATAACTTAGGAAAATTCTATTCCGATAAACCTTGTACATAATGGTTATTAATATATGTTTATAAATTAATATTGGTTAAAACAATTTAATTAATTATTAAGCAAGCAAGAAACAAACAAATAAATAAATAAATAAATAAATAAAAACTAAACAACTCGAATTCTACACGTTAGAATGGAAAGCTGGAACAAGTTCATCACATGCAGGAACGTGAAGCAGGGGACGCCATGAACAGAACTTACATCACATTATACACTTCGAGGATTGAAAGCTCGGCTGCAGAGTTTCCACGCAAAGCCTCTTGTCTTCACGCACGCTGGAAATTCTTCATGAAACAAAGGACAACAAATCAGAATTCTCAGCCGCATTCCACGCACATCCAACGAGCAGCTTCTCCTCCACGCTGAAACAGAAAAGAAGAGACGAGCAGCAGCTGGGATTCCACGCACACGAACAATCAGGACTCCAAGCACAGGCTGCTAGCAGCATCCACGTACAGCTGCTCCTTGAGGAGAATTGTGGCATCAACGTTGAAGACCCCCAACTTCTCCACGCGCATCCAGCAGCACCCCACGTCCACACACACACGCACAGCAAAACGCTTGGACTCAAAACAGAGCCCATAAACAGAGCAGCAGCAGTGGATCTTCGGTTGCAAGATTTTCAACATTTGATCCATTTTGAGCCTCAAAATTCAACATGAAAAGGACATTTAAACCAACCACAACACTTCACATAAAACCAACATTAAATGAGGAAGGAATTCAACTCAAATCAAAGTCAAACCCAGCTTAAAATAGCCATGTATTCCACCGACAATAACAGCTGCAGCAGTGGGAAAACAACTACATAAACTATAGCAGAAAACTTGGAATTTAACCCCTGATTTCACACGAATTTTTAACCCGATTTTTGTGCAACTTGAGCTCCTAACTTACACACATAAACAACTTAATTAACTACCAAACAAACACATTTAATGGCCTTTGGAATCAGCCACAAATTTCACACAAATTCATCAAAAATTCATTCTCAAATTCGCATGAAATTTCTACCCGAAATTGACATCAGAAAACTTGAATTTAATAAGACCAAAACATCCTCTTTTGTGTCCTAACTCTAACCTAACATTAGTACATATATATAGACTTGAGTTAGTTATAAATTTAGCTCTCAACTCTCACAAATTCACTCTAAAAATATAGCTACAAAGGAAAATAACCAACCTTCTTCACCTTGCATATTCATCCACCTAGACAACCTTTGAGGAGTTCTAAAACAAATATAAACTTTACACTACTTCATATATCCTATCCAAAGCATCAACCACATACAAAAACATCAATTCCCTCTTCTAAACAACACAAAAACCAAGTTGAATAGCCTTTGGTACATCATATATTCAAGTGTCAATATAAAAGGTAAGAATATGTACATAGATATACTAGTTTAGCTAGATTAATTTTGTTAGTTACTCATCCTTCTACTATACTCTTTAGATCACTATTTTCACCAAGAAGGAGGAACTAGACCACATCTATTGTCTAACAAAGGTAAGAATCATATCAATTTCAAACATTCATTATGTTTGCTCTTTAGAAATTTATCTTAGAAATTATCAAAATTAAGCTAGTAGTATATTGATGATATTTAGACTATTTAATATATAAATACAACAACTTAAAGATTTTTAAGTATAGAAATTCAAAACCAATAAAGGAAAACCAAAATCACATTTAAACTACAACAAACTAAGTTGAACTTTAGATTACTCATGTGTATCCTTAGGAAGATTGAATGAACTGTATTGATGTGTTTATTATAACCCAAAAATGACCCCATCAATGGAAAGAACACGAAAAATCCTATGAAATCGACTATTTATTTGTTAAAACGGATAAGAAAAGAATTAGATATTGCAAAAACAAAACTTAAATTTCTGCTGCCAGACTTGTGCGAACAGAGCAGACTGTTCTTGCCTTTTTCGTATCCTTAATGACTTTGTTTGATAAAAATAACACCACTAATGGATTGTACTCGGAAAATACTATGAAAACGACTGTTTATTCGTCAAAAACGGATTAGAAATGAGTTAGATATGATCAAAACAAGTTTTGACTACAATTGTTAAAATTTACTTGAAGTCTATGCATGTATTGCATAAATTTAAAAATTGTACAGATGTTTTTCCTTGAAAAATAATTTCACTACTACAAAGTACTCTTCGAGTACTACCAAATCGACTATTTATACAACGAAAGCGGATTTAAAACGAATAAGAAATCACAAATAGAAATTCACTCCGTCTCACTTTTAAACTTATATCAATGTTACTGTTATTTCTATTAATATAGTTATGATTATTACTATTATTATTCTACTTTTTATAGTATTCCGTATTATTAATATTTTCATTAGAGTTATCAATATTGTTATTTTACATTAAAGTCACTATAATTATACTATCATCGATTCTACTTTTGTCACTTATGGTATTAATTACTAGTTATCTAAAAATTGTTGTTATTATTATACTTGTATTTAATACTAATACCGATATTGATTTTTCAATACTAATATTACTAATAATATTATAGTATTACACTTAGCTTGTTTTACAACAAAAATAAAACTGAAATATAATAGAAATTTGATATATCTACATACGATTTTTATAACTTTTGAAAGATATATATATTAAAACATACCCTTAAATAAATAGAAATACCAATTTGAGAGACAGATAAGGTTGACGGGCAAAGATTTAATAAATAAAAATCTTCTATGAAAAGCCGTAGAACTTAAGAAAAGATAAACCCTTTGAATAAAAATATAGATAGCAATTAATAAAAACTGTATCAAATACCGATACAGAATAACTAGGCACCTATAAGGATTCAATTAAATTATTTAACAATACAGTAATTAATATGATAGACTTAATTTAATATTCGACGAAAGAGATCAACACCTTTAAATTATAGGAAGACTTCTCTTACAGAAATAATCCAATAATAAATCTCTGTTATTTCCTTTAATAGGAAAATAGATCAATTTCGGACTGCCAGTAGCTTAGCGAGGACCACAGGTGAGGGAATTCTGATGATCTACTATTTGCTTGTGATTGCTACTGTTTGCTGTTATGTTGATTGTATTGCTTGTATGGAATGACTGATTGATATGAGTGTTATCATCCGCATGATCACCTGCATAAATGGATAAAGATAATTATTCGACTAAACTAATTGGATATACTCGTCGCATGTGCTTGATCCCCTTGTAGGAAATGTCCCAATTTTGAAATCAAAAGTATTTCGAAATGTTTTTCGAGAAATCCAACTTGGAATATTCCAGGTTGTTTTATATCTTTGAAAAAGGAAGATTTGCTAAAAGTTTATGAGATAAACATGGGACATTTCCGAGTATTGTTGTGACAGTGATATGGCCTGAATTTGGTAATTCTGGTCACTGTCACTTGGCGATAGATGTTACCTGAATTTGGGTCTATCCGCCGGATTCACCTTTTATAGGTGATGGTTCTTTTTGGCTGTAGATGTTACCCGAGTCGGGGTCTACTTGTGCATTCACCATAGATTGGTGATGGATTGTAAGAGACCATTAAATTGGCATTATATATATTTAAATATGAACCAACGTAAATCACGTGAACACGTTGGGGAATATTTGTTGTTACCAATGGCGGTTAAGCATTGGGTGAGTCTGGATGGACGAAACCACCAGGCAGCCCGTACGGTTAAGGCGAGGTGTCCCATGCGGGTAAGTATGGGAGACAACTGAAGTGTAGACAGGTAAATCTACATTGTCTATGGTTCCGGACCCCCATAGATGTGTTTGCATCATTCATTACGTATGCATTCATATTGCGTATAGATAGATTTGCATGAGTGTATAATTAATGTTTGATAACTTGCGTGAACGGTAGTAGTGAGGAATGAACTCACTGAGCCCGGTTCGCTCACCCCCCACAGTTTTTGTGCAGGATATTACTAGCTGGGATTGGGCTAGGAATGTGTGAGAGAGCTTCTCCAACAAACTTTATTGAAGATAGAGATGTAGGATATGGAAACTTAGAATGTAAATTAGATGAATTTTGAACTTTGTATGTTGTAGTTTGAAAACCCAATTTCACTATTTGGTGGGGATACCGATTCTCTGCGATCTTGGTAGAAATTGGAAAATAGGATTCCATAGTTGAAATACTGTAAGATATTATATCATTTGTATGATAAATATTTATAAATAAATAGAGTCTGTATACTCTGACATACAAGACGGCTCTCATGTTACGGGTGCACACGTGATATGATAGCTTTAGAGATAAATCCTGTTAGGCCCCCATTTAGAGTCGTGACAGCTTAACTCACATTGGTTGGACAAGGCCACTCCTGGATGGCATGAACTTTCTCTTCATCTACCTGTATCCCCTATGCATTGATAACAAAACCAAGAAATGCAAATCTATCTATGTAAAAAGTGCACTTCTTAAAGTTAGCAAATAATCTCTCCTTTCAAAGTACATCTAAAAAAGATTTCAAATGATGTAAATGATCTTCCAAGGTCATGCTATAGATCAGAATATCATCAAAATAGATAACCATGAATTTTCCAATGAAAGCAGATAAAAAATGTTTCATTAGTCTCATGAAAGTGCTAGGTGCACTGGTTAATCCAAAAGGCAAAACTAACCACTCATATAAACCATACTTTGTTTTAAATGTAGTCTTCCATTCATCTCCTTCATTCATCCTAATTTGATGTTATCTACTTTTTAAATCAATTTTTGAAAATACATAAGATCCATGCAATTCATCTAACATGTCATCTAAACGAGGAATGGGATGATGATACTTTACCGTAATGTTGTTGATGGCTCAACAATCAACACACATCCTCCAAGACCCATCCTTCTTAGGCACAAGAATCACTGGTACAACACATGAACTCATGCTTTCCCTCACGTACCTGTTCTCCATCAGTTCCTGAACCTGCTTTTGGAGCTCTTTAGTCTCCCTAGGATTACTTCTATAAGCTAGTCTATTGGAATGGTAGCTCCACGTACAAAGTCAATTTGATGCTTGATTCCTAGAATTGGAGGTAATCCTTTTAGGATTTCCTCAAGAAAGACATCATCAAATTCCTAAAAAAGAGATATAATAGCACTAGATAAAGCGTCAGATAAATCATTAGTGTTCAAGCATGTTTCTTTGTAAATCATCAATAGCATAAGCTGTTTCATTATCAACGCTCTCCTTACTATACTTGCTCTTGCCACACAACTTTCCTTTTACAAGGCTGCACTCTCCTTTTCCCTCACCACCAAGGCCGAACCCCTTTTAACTTGGCCACTCTCACTCTTTTCAGCCTTCCTCTCATTTTCATTTCCTTTTTCTTTTTCCCTCTCACTCTGTTTTTCACTCTCCTTGTGTTTCCAAAGGATTGTTGTAGTTGCACTATCGGGTCGGGATGGGCACTCTAAATCAATGCAAGAGAGCTAAACCTCTTAGTAGGTATTCAAATGAACTTGTTGTTGTTAATCATTAAGCTCATATTGCTGTAACTTGGAATGGTAGTTGTTTGTTAGTGTGGAGCTCGATTGGCAACTTGGTGCTTTTAACTAGGTCGACGAGTAGAAGCTGCTCTGATCTTGTTTCATCGGGTCGGCATATGTTGCCTATAGTTTTTTGGTCATCCAATGCACTGAAGCTCCATATGCTCTGCTAACGTGCTACTATTCTTCACAAGCTGTTCGGTCATGGCTACTTGATCTTTGTCAAGTTTCATTAAGCAGTAGATGGAGTTTGTTCCATCTTGTAGGTTGCTCGGGGAGTGCTCATTACTTAGATCGGTGCTCACATGAATGCTTGCTTGAGCTTGGATGTTGGTCAATCTAGACTTGATTGGTAGGGTCCATTGAGGCTGTAGCTTGATGTTGATGGTAATGATCAGTGCTGCAAATTCTGTCCGAGTGAAACTAGCCATAGCTGCTATTGGAGTTTGTTTACTATTGAAGTTGGCTTGGACTGTGATGTGTGTGCCGATCAGTTAGTGGCTTGTGATGACAACTCGACTTTGAGCTTCCTCACTTGTTATCTTGTATATGCTACTCGATCAGTTGTCTCAATTAGCAACAGCTTGGCTTTCTTGTTGGAATTTAAGCTCGACAGGGTACTTGACAGGCGCTACTTGAATTGACGGTGGGCGCTCTGTGATTTAAGTGCAGGAGCTTGGTTGTATCATAAAGCAGGTTGGCAGAAAATGGTTGATTTGGTTTGTGGAAGTTCAGGTTGTGGTGGTAGCTCAACAATGACTTAGGTTAAGGAGCTTGTTAAGTGTATGGCATAATGGTCTTCATCTAATGTTCTGCTATTATTAGAACTCTACTTCTGTTGCTTGTCCCTTCTGGCTCTCTTTTTGGAAAAGCTTAAGAGCTCAGTGCTATGATGAAGACTTGCTCTGGTTTGTTGCTTGTGGGTGCTCCTTGTTTAGTCATGGCATGTGCAGCAAATTGCCACAACTTCTTGGTTTCAAAGTTTGCAAAATTTGAGACATATGTTCCAATAACAGCAATAGGAATACTTAAAACAAGACCACAACAAAACAAGCCATAAAATCAATTAATTAACCCATATTTTGATCTCTTTTTTGAATTTCTAGCAATTGAACATAGAACTTTCATTTCATTACATTTAAATTGATTTTTGCAATAAAATCTCAATTAGTGGGATGAAATTGTGTTATCTTGTATGAGCCAAATGTGTAAAAATACACATTTATCAATGTCTCAAAATATAATCTTATTGTCGCTATGCTTGTAGGAAGCTAATGCCTATGACTAAGATTAAACAAAATTCACTCCTTTAATTAAAGTGCCCTTTCACTTCCATTTACCATGACAATTCTTTATGAACCTGTCGAGCTTGAATTTTGAAAATCATCCGGTTCATTTCTTTTAACCCGATTCACATTAAACTCTAACCCATTTAACATGAAATCCTCGACAAGGGATTAAAAGAAATTTAATTTTGAAAATATTTTAGAGTCGCCAACCGATAAAAATCGGAAAAAAATGAAAAGTTAGGATTAATGGGTCGGTTAATCCTAACTTAGCTACTAGTCTGCGGAAAATTTGATTTTAAAACCAAACTTTTAAAAAAAATACCAGATATCTGAGTCCGGGGGCTAACCTTTTAAAACCTAAGCGGTTACCACTTTAAGTTTAAAATTTAGAATTTATCCTTTTCTAAAAACTTGCAAAAAGAATATAAAAAATAATAACAATATTATAAGTTAGAAATCATTTTTAATAATTTTTCTATTTAATTTTTAGAAAACTTATAATTTTACAAAGAAAAGCAAAACATTCAGAAATATATATATAAAAAAACTTATAATTACATCTAGAAATAATCGCAAAAGTTAAATATTTATAAAGAAAATTAATAATAAGAAATAATATATCAAATCCATTTTTAACCATATTTAAATTTTTTAGAAAAAAAAAAACTAATAACAAACTAATAGTATTTAAACTTATAATATCTAATTAACTAAATAATAACCAAAAATAATAAATAATTTTATATTTTTTAATGTCGCCCCGAAGGTGCCTACGTACTCGCTAATCGAGATCAGACAAAACGTAGTTCTCTTTTTTAAAAATTTTAAATTTGTTGGTTATTTCTAATTTTTAAGAAAACTTTTTTTCTTAAAATTCTATAAATTCTGAATTTTTTGAAAAAAAACAAAAATTTTAATTCTGATCCCTAAGATAAAAAAACAAACTTTATTTTATTATTTTATAAAAATAGGATTTTTCTAAGTCTTTTTATTAATTTTGAAAACAATTCTTTTTTTTTTAATCAAAACAAACATACACATATTAATCTATTAATAATAAATATCAATACATACATACACATATTAACATATTTTTCAAAAATATCTAAACACACATATACTTATTAACATATTTTTCAAAGAAAAATATCTAAACACACATATATGAAATATTAAAAAATATCAAAACATGCATGCACATACATATATAAAAAAAATATTCAATGAATATCAAATTTGCTGAAAAATAAATAAAATATTTTTTATGATTTTTAGAAATTTTTCTGGAATTTTTGGGATTTTTCTAGATTTTTTAATAATTTACGTAATTAAAAAACAATATTTATAAAATAAATAAATTACGGACTAACCTGGACGGTTGGATTAACTCGGATGAAATTTGGATCGTTGATTGCGTTGATTGAATCAGGAACGTCCGATCGGATTGACTGAATCTGGGACGTTGATCCTACGATTTGATCATAGCCGTTAGATCTGAAGATTGAACGCGGACGGTTAGATCTGTGGAGCGGACTTAGATCCGGGTTGAAGCCGGGTCGAATCTCGGATCAGCTCCTTCCAGTCGGGTGAAGAAGACGATGGCGTCCTTTTTTGAGGCGGATTCCGGCAGCTGTGGTGGTGCTCGACCTCCGAATCCTTGTCGGCTTGACGTTCTTGCAATGGTGGATCTCGTAGAGGTGGTGGTTTGCGCCTAGATCGGCTGTAGGTGGTGGTTCGGCAATGCTCTAACGGCGGCGCACAGTGAAAAATTCCCAAAAATTTGCATAACCAAAAATTGTAAATTTGAACAATTCCAAACACTTTAATCAATCAAAACACTTCCCTAATGATCCTAACACTCTTTAATTGGATCGAAATTCTCTCAATCACTTCGAATTTGCGATTTTTGCAATTCGAACACTTTCACTCCTATTTTCCGATTTTGATGTTGTAATGTGTATTTTCTAAAATTGAATTGTCTTTTTGGCTTGTGTGGTGATCCTATTTATAGAGTTCGAATCAATTTGTCGTTTGAAGCTTTATGATTGTTCAATTTTTCGAATCACGAATCGTTCGTATTTTTTCAAATAAGAACAATCCAAAATTAGAACTCGATTCGTGATTGATTTTAAATTGATCACGAATCTTGTGTTTATAGATCATGACTCCTTGATTAAGTGTATTTAATTTGATCAATTGATACAATTCGGCCATGTTCGAGGATCATATCACTTTGATGCGTTTTTGTTTATTTTCAACAAGAACGATTCAAAATTGGGACTTGATTCGTGATTGTTGGTTCAAATTGATCACGAAACATATGTTTATACATCATAACTCTTCGATTGGGTGTGTTTAATTTGATCAAAGGACACGATTTGGCCATTTTTGAAATTTGAAGAAACACGTTATTTCACATTTTTCCCCAATGTTCATGACTCAATTAAGGTGCCTTTTGGGATGAAATAATACATGAATTGTGTATAGATGTGATGTATCCATGCCTAGTTTGTCTGTACACTTAATTTCGAAAAAAAACAAAGATTCATTGATCAAATGGTGTCTCAAAGTGGATGAACCGATGTGTCTTTTCGGAAAAAAATGAACAAAAAAGAGCAAAATCTGCCTTGGGCTGGGATCGAACCCGGGTCCCCTTGCTCTTGAACCTAGTGTGTCCATGGTTGAATCGTTAGGCCATTGGCCTGTGCCTTAGTCATGTAGCTAAATCACTAATATTTAAGGCTAATAAAAAATAAAATATATGTTATATCGAGCTCAAATAATTTTATATTTATTTTAATTTTTTCCTACATATATTTTATTTACATTACTATTATTCATTTAATTATTTTATTATACTTATTTTATTCCTCTATTTTTTTATTTTTCTATTTTCTATATTCTCACTTTTTATTATACTATTTATTATTATTATTTTTATTATTATATTTTGGATGAACTCAACATGACACTAATTTATTATAAATTTAAGCCTATTTTTAATTGGGCAAAAATTGGGTGTCTACAGAACCAATACTAGGAAGCTTTGGCTATTGAAACATGAAAATTTTGGCGTCTTTATTAGTTAGCATTCCGATAGATCAATCCATACAATATTAAGATAAATATCGTCATCAACCAAAATAATCAAATACTTCATCCTCATCAATCATACACAATTAGGAGTTCAAATTACAAAGAGAAGAACAACCAACCAAATTATAATTGTCAACATCGACCCAATTCAAGTATAATAGAGTAATGCCCTCAAGGACTTCAATACCATCTATAATTTTCACTATGGCCTTGAATGTCTATCTTCTTTAATCAACAATATTCGATGATATTACTTATATATAACATATTATATTATTGTTATATACTATTTTTATCATGTTGTATAATTTAATTGTTTTATAAGTTATTATGTAAAAGAATATATAATAAATGTAATATAATATTTATATTTTAAGTACTATTTTTTATTTATACTTTATAATATATAAATATGTAATATAATAATAATATAAATTAGTTGTAAATAACATATGATTATACATCTTATATTTATTATTATAATTAAATTACTTTATAATATAATATATGTTCTTATTATATATGCACATTTTATATATATAATATATATTATATTAGATATGTATAATTAAAACTAAATTTTAAACATAATTATTTATATATACATGCTTATAATAATTTAGTTAGAGATAGATTTGCAACAAAATTTAGAAAATAAAATTGACGCTAAAATAATTTATTTCCTTCTAAAATCAGAGACACATTTGCAACGGAAAAATTTCTGTCTCAAATCATTATGTAATCCGTCGCAAATTCTGTCGCAAAAGCATATAAAAATTAGAAGATTATTCATAATTTATGTCATCGCAATTCTGTCGCAAATCTATCTCTAATTCATTTTTTTAGAGACAGAAATTTTCCGTCGCAAATTTTTTGTTTCTAAAGGCTATTTTTCTAGTAGTGTGTAAATCTTAATAAAATTGGTAAATATTTTTGAAAATATCACATAGTATGCAATTTAGGATATTCAAGGAACGTGTTATAATTAGCAAACTAAAAGGTTGTAACTGATTTTATTTTAATAAGATAGCCCTCGGACTCGTAAATTAGTAGCTGAATTAGTTACAATATACCCATTGGTCCTGTAAGGACCCGTTATCATCCCTATATTTGTAATAGGCGATAATGGTTCTCTAACCACATATAACCTATAAGATTATATGTAAGGTTGTCTGAAAGAAGTATTTGAGGAATTGTTTATCTAATTCCACATAGATAATATAATAGAAATCATAGATTTTTTTTTTCTAAACCTTAAACAAAATTACACTACTTTCACTACCAACATATTTTGCAAAGGAACAACTTAATTCCTACATAGCTAAGTACATATATATATACATATTACATCCAAAGGCTTTTTACAAGCCTTCACAAAATCTTCAAACACAACCAAAACTAACACTTTAGTTACATTACCAACAAAAGAAATTGTATATAATCTATTACAATCATAGGGTTCCATTAGTCCATGGCTAACTCTAATCCTCCAAACCATCAAAAAAATCTTCAAAGTCGGTTTCGTCCCATACTTGCATAGAACTCATCGGAGTTGAAATACCCCAAACCTTCACCAAGATTAGAAATTGAGTTTAGATAGATTAAATAAATCAAATGAATTATAGGATTTAATTAGACAAGTTGGCTTAATTTAATTAGCTAACAATTAAGTTGGTTTTGAGATTTAAAATTCCTAAAATCTCTAAACATGTTCTAAAAATGTTTAGAGAATTCCTAAACCATTGATTCTTAGCCTAAACACTAATTCCTAAATCTCAGTAAAATTTGAGTTTATTTGCTTATCTTAAAATATCAGTTCTTAAACCCAAACTCAAATTAAATATCTTTTATCTAAAATAAATTCTCAAATTAAGTTCTTATTGCAAGTTCTTAATTTCTAACCTATTGGTTCAGAAACAATTTGTTAAATACTCTTGGAACTATAGATATTTGATCTGATAGTTCTAAACCTACACCTATATTCCTTTATATTAAATTTTAACCTTTATCATTCTCCTTTTTCTTATAACCTTCCTTTGCCTTTCTCTTCCCTTCACTTTTCCCTTTCTCTTATTTTCCTCAACCGATCCTTTTCTTTTCCTCTCCCTTCCTTCTTCCTTCTCTTTCTTCTCTTCAAATCTTCAACAAAACTCAAGATCAAAGTCAAATAGAAGATAAATCAAGCTAGAAGAGAAGCAAGATGAAGGAAACAAGCTAGAAGAAGGAATCAATATTAGAACAAAAGAGGAAGAAGAAATTGCATGTTGTGTTAAAAAGATAAGTTTTCTATTTCAAGTAATCTTTGTTTTATTTGTTGTTTACTTATTCAATTAATGAATTGATATTGAAAATGAGTTGAAGTGCTGTTTATATTTGTATTTGTTGAGTTGAAGTTTGATATGAGTTGATTTGAGGAAGAATAGTATGAATTGTGGGTTGTGATGATTTGATTGTAGTTTGAAGTTGTTGGAAGTGATTGAAGTGTTAGGAGTTGTTATTAGTGTTTGTTTGATGTTAGGATTGATTTAGGAGATGTATAAGTTGATGTAAAAGTGTAAAAATGGATTTTAAAAACAGAGCAAATTCGTAACATATATCAGGGGATCAATCACGGGCGAGCAAAAGGGAGTGAAATGAACTGATTATGTGTTTTTCAAACACCACGGGTGACCAAAGGGGCGTAATTTGGTCTGTCACAAATTTTTATGAAATCGCGGGCGAGCAATGGGTCGTGATCCGTCCCCTGCAGCAATATGTTTTCGTAAATTAATCATAACTTTTTCATACGAACTCCAATTTGAGTGATTCAAGTTGCGTTGGAAATCTTAAAAAGAGATATACAACTTTAATGTTTTGAGTTTTTGCAAATTCTAAAAGTATCAGTGCTTAAATTTCACTTCTTTCCAACTGATATATTTTCCAAACAAAGTTAAAAACTTGTTTTTGTTTGTTTTATTTGTGTTTGCTTTAGGAAATGGATCTTTTTGAGTTAAAATGAGATAGATAAGTGATGTTTGATGTGTTATGTTGATTGGTTGATATAATTAAACATGAGTTAAGTATATTTATAGATTTAACAAATAATTAGATTAAATCTAGAAGTTAGTTATAAAATGAACTTAGTTGACAAACCTAGGTTCAACTTGACTAAATGAACTTGAATGAACTAAAATGGATTAGATTGTTTAACTTTGATGAATTTGGCTAAGTTTAAGTTAATGTAAGCTCGAATTGACATAGATCTTAGATATATAATGAATTAGTAATTAATTTAAGTCCAACTTGGCTTAATGAACTTCACTAAGCTAAAAATGAATTAGATTGATATAGTTTAATCATCTTGGCTTAGTAAATGACTTAAATGAATAATCCTAATCAATTTGTATGAGTGCTTTATATGTTATGTTTATGATAAGAAACTATAATTAAAGCGAAAAGAATTACTTTGATAGACAAAGGAGAACTGTCCATATTTTAGCGGGGCGATATTCGCAGTCTGTGGGGGTTCCACATTAGTGTCTGATCAAATAGGATTTAATAAAATGAGTTAAAGATTAGTGAATAATTGATATAAGTTCTTATATGAATTGTTGAAGTGGATGTTGGTTTAGGTTTTATAAGAGTTGTTTCTTGAACCAGTGGTAGATATGAGATATCTTCTGAGATAGCTTTACTCTATCTTCTGAGACTCTGTTTGGATTTCGTACATAAGGTACGCAGTAACTTGCGTGTATGATTGATAGGATAGGCATCCTAAATGGATTAAGAACTTAAACTTGGCTTAATAATTGTATGAGTGTTGGTTATGCTTTACATCGTTGAATCCAGAACCGGGGAGCGACAACCTTGTCATGATGCAATGGCACGGTAGTTTAGGCACTTAGCCCAATCCTTTGTCATAATGCAATGACTCAAATCTCAAATGCAATGGTGGTTTCTTTTATTGGCTAAGTGGGTAGCTAATAGGGTTAATTGTATCGGTATATTCTCTACTTAGACTCGGAAGAAATAATATGTTTTAGTTCACGGGTATGGACCGTTGAACTAATTGATGTTATAGACCGGTGTAAAGACCCGACATGCTCAATTCTCAAATTAATCACACAAGTCCCCAACCACGTATAACTCTTACGAATTATACGTAAGGTTATCTTTAAAGAAGGTGTTTATGTTGAACATTGCTATCCGATTTTAGATTGTGAAATCATTCAATTAGATTCTGGCAACAACTGGATTTAGCAGCGAAATAAATTTTATAAAACAACTTATATACTTCTACTCCCTATAGAGCAAACCAATTTCCTAAGAAATTAATTTATAAAACACTTTATGATCTACTTTAGGGGTAGATAATCATTTACAATCAATTGGGCATTAACAAGCCCTTAAAAGAAAATACAATTTATAATTAAATCCAGTCCTCTTATAAAACAAAACAAAGAAGAAACAAAATACAAATATATCTCTGATCCTATTGCATTTCACTCATCTCCCAAATCTTCAGAATCGCCCAAAACCCGTGACAACATCATCACATCAATCATCATCGCCATCATCATCCCATCAACATCAACATCAACAATAATAATAAGAACAACAACACCAGCAGCCTCCACATCATCATCAAATCATCATCTCATCAACATCAACAATAACAATACCTGTAAAAAGAATAACAACAACAATAATGAGCCGGAGCCCAGTACACAGCAACACAATCATAGACGGAGTGACACACGAGCTTAAACTAAATGCAATGCACAATCAGCAAGTTATTATCTTTTCTTAAAATAAAAAATCAACAATGGAGCACTCACATCCGGAACAAGCCAATGGGAATCTGGGGGTCCTGAGTAACAGCAGCTGCTCAAGGGGTTGAAATAGATAGATCGGATATCTATATCTCCTATATCTAACCGATAAAGAATAATAATAGCATCATCTAGGGTTCAAACTCCTTTATACACTCCACTTATCCCGGTCTATAACATCAATTAGTTCAACGGTCCCATACCCGTGAACTAAAACATATTATTTCCTCCCGAGCCTAGTAAAGAATATACCGATACAGTTCACCCTATTAGCCCTTAAGATAAACCACCATTGCATCATGGTGAACCATTGCATCATAGATTTAAGTCATTGCATCATGACAAAAGATTGGGCTAAGTGCCTAACTACCGTGCCATTGCATCATGAGAAGGTTGTCGCTCCCCGGATCCGGATTCAACGACGTAAAGCACAACCAACACTCATCAATTATTAAGCCGTCTTTAAGTTCTTAATTCATTTAGGATGCCTATCCTATCAATCATCACGCAAGTCACTGCGTACCTTAAATATGAAATCCAAACAGAGTCTCAGAAGGAATTCCAGAAGATAAATCAGACATCCACTTCTGTTAAGGAAAGAGCTTGTATAAGAAACTAAACTAAACTAATCATCCACTTTAACAAACTCATACAAGAACTTATATCAATTATTCACTAATCTCTAACTCATTTTATTAAATCCTATTTGATCAGACACTAATGTGGAACCCCACTATGGCTGCGATATCGCCCGCCAAAATATGGACAGTTCTCCTTTGTCTGTCAAAGAATTTCTTTTCTCTTTATTTATAGTGTTTTATTACAAAAGCATTAACAAAGAATTCATAAACCAAGAACATTCATTTTCCAAGTAAACACACATTTGAAACAACATATTCCCCATATTATTCAAAGATCATCCTAATTCATTCATCTAAGCTAATTAATAGCTATTAACCCATTTTAGCTTAACATTAGCCAAATTGATTAGAATTAGTCATTTAAGTCATTTACTAAGCCAAGGTGATCAAACTATATCAATCTAATTC
The DNA here is from genome assembly GCA_024138025.1 of Combretum micranthum. Lineage (NCBI taxonomy): Eukaryota > Viridiplantae > Streptophyta > Magnoliopsida > Myrtales > Combretaceae > Combretum > Combretum micranthum. The sequence continues at coordinate 53,037 of JAMXBD010003008.1, forward strand.
ATTTTAGCTTAGTAAATTTCATTAAGCCAAGTTAGACTTAGATCAATTACTAATTCATTATATATCTAAGATCTATGTCAATTCGAGCTTACATTAACTTAAACTTAGCCAAATTCATCAAAGTTAAACAATATAATCCATTTTAGTTCATTTAGTCAAGTTGAACCTAGGTTTGTTAACTAAGTTCATTTTATAACTAACTTCTAGATTTAATCTAATTATTGTTAAATCTATAAATCTACTTAACCCATGTTTAATTACATGAATTAATTCACTCAACACATCAAAATATCACTTATCTATCTCATTTTAGCTCAAAAGGATCCATTTCCTAAGCAAAAACACATTTAACAAACAAAAACAAGTTTTTAACTTTGTTTTGAAAAGTGTTGTAGCTGGAAAGAATCAAAATTTAAGCATCGATAAGTTTCGAATTTGTAAAAACTCAAAACATAAAAATTTTAGATCTCTTTTTAAGCTTTCCAACACAACTTGAATCACCTCAATCGGAGGTCGTATGAAAAAGTATGGCTAAAATACAAACGACTGCGAAACAGGGGAAGTCTGCACGACCGAGTGCATGGCCGTGCTCGAGGCCGTGCAGAGCATGAAAAAGTCACCGAGACAAAGTTTTAAGCATTTTAAGGGCCTGCACAGGCTTGTGCATGGCCGTGCATAAGGTAGTGCACACTGGAACGAGGAAATTACGAAATCCTTTGTTCTTGAAATGCATTTTACACTTTTCAAAGTTGTTTAAACTCATTCCAAAGTTCCCCAAAGCTTGTTATATGATCAATACAACATTCAAACAACGTAAATTTCACATTCACCACATCAAACATCTCAAACATCATCAACCTCCATAACCACTATTCATCATCTTCTTCCTCCAACTCAACCATATCTAACTTCAACTCAACAATTACAAAAATAAACAGCACTTTCAACCCAATTCAACATCAATTAATCAATTACAATTGTAAATTGCAAGTAAAAACAAAGAGAAAATAGAAATAGAAAACTTAGCTTTTTAGCTAAATCATGCAACTTCTTGTATTTCTAGCTTTGATTCCTCTTTCCTATCTTCTTCCTTAGTGTTAATTTATCTTCTTGATCTTGTCTAAGGTTTGAGATTGAGAAGGAAAGATCAAAGAAAGAATGAAAGAGAAAGAAAGAAAGAAAGAGAAGAAGGAAAGAAACATAAGAAAAGAAGAAGAAGAAGAAGAAGAATAAGAGAGGCAGGGGATAAAGGTCTTTAAAAGAAAAGGATAGGGACTAAATTAATATAAATGATTATAGGTATAATTTTAGAACTATTAGATCAAATATCTATAGTTTCGAGATATTTAAAAGTTGTTTCAGAACCAATATGTTAGAAATTAAGAACTTGCAATAAGAACTTAATTTGAGAATTTATTTTAGATAAAAGATATTTAATTTGAGTTCGGGTTAAGAACTGATATTTTTATTCAAGCAAATTAAACTCAAATTTTGTAAAGATTTAGGATTTAGTTTTAGGCTAAGAATCAAGAGTTTAGGAATTCTCTAAACATTTCATGACTTGTTTAGAGAATTTAGACTTCAAATCTAAATTTCATTTAATTAATTACTAATCTAACTTTGTCAACTTGTCTATTTATATCCTATGATTAATTTAACTCATTCAAATCTATCTAAACCCAATTCTATATATGTGAAGGTTTGGGGTATTTCAGGGATAAGTAGAGTATATAAAGGAGTGTGAACCTAGATGATGCTATTAATATTCTTTATCGGTTAGATATAGGAGATATAAATATTCGTTATCTATATCAACCCCACTGAGCAGCTGCTGTTACTCAGGACCCTAGATTCCCATGGCTTGTTCTGGAGTGTGAGTGCCCATTATTGATTTGTTTATTTTAATGAAAGATAATAACTTGTGGATTGATGCATTGCATTTAGTTAAGCTCGCGTGCCACTTTCGTGTGTGGTTGTGTTAACTGTGTACTGGGCTTTGGCTCATTCTTGTTGTTGTTATTTCTTTTATAGGTTGTTGATGAAGTTGATGATGATGAGTTATTATTGTTGTTGTTGATGTGATGATGTTTGTCTCGAGCATCGGGTGAATTGAAAATTTGGGAGATGATGAAATGTAATAGGTCGAGATATATTGTATTTTGTTTCTTCTCTTCTTTGTTTTATAAAGATGGATTTATTTATATTTTGCATTTTGATTTAAGGGCTTGTTAATGCCCAATTGATTGTAAATAATTATCTACCCAAGAGTAGATATAAAAGTGTTTTTATAAAGTTGTTTCTTAGAAAACTGGTTTGCTCTGTAGGGAGAGAAGTTTATAAGTTGTTTTATAAATTTGATTTTCCGCTGCCGAATCAGTTATTTAGAAATCTAACTAAACGATTTTGAAATTCTAAAATTTGTTAGCAATGTTCAATATAAACACTTTTTAGACAACCTTACGTATAATTCGTAAGAGTTATACGTGGTTGGGGACTTGGTGTGCTTAATTTGAGAATTGAGCATGTCGGGTCTTTACAGGAGTCATCACCTGAAATGGATAAAATATGAGCCAAAGGCCCAGTACACAAGTAACGAATACAAATGCAAAGTGTATCACACATTCTTAGACAAAATGCATTATGCAACAATCATTTGTTTCTTGCTCAATCTTTTAGTAAAAACAACATGGGAGTATTCAAACTCCGGATAACAGGGATCTAGTATTACGTCCGCCTCCCTAAGTGGTCCCTATTGTTCATACAGATTAGGCAGCCCCACTTTTTGGCGTAGCTCGTAATACTAGGGGATCCTGAGTAATGCATCACGATGCTCAGGGGGTTTATATGAGTAGCTTGGATACTCATATGTCCTAAATAATTCTATCCATTAACGAAAAAGTACCTTGGCCCCAATCTGAGTAGGGTGGCGCTCCCCGAACCAGATTCAACGACAACCAAGGAAAAATCAACACTCATCAATTAATAGAGTTTTCTTAATTTAAAGTAATTTGATCGTGATGCATACCCTAGCAAGAAACAAGCAAGTTACTGCATACCTGATATAGCTCGGGAACTAATGGGGTTGGCTGGGCGAGAATCTTTAAAATAATATTAAGTTCCACACTTAGTTTAATCACTAATTCATTAGTTGAAAATATAATTAATCAAAGAAATTCAAATAAATTAATACGAGGTCATAATAAAGTATTTAAACATCCTATTATATCATAGAATACTTAACAAATACTTAATTGATCATATACCAAACTTTGGAAAATTTTTGAAGAAAGTTTTTGAAGTTTAAAGGTGCAAGGGATACGCCGGCTATCAAACGGCGGCTTTGAACCGGTGTTCAATACACTAAAGATCAACACTGCCAGCACTGGCAGCGTTCAAGGATACGCCGGCAGCCTTTATTATACGCCGGCGGCTTTGATCCAGTGTAGAATGCAAATACAAATTTCCAAAAATTTCCAAGAAGTTCACGGCGTTAGTTCACGCCCATGAATACCCCCAACACCGGCAGCGTATCCCGTACACTGGCAGCCTTGGATCCTACGCCGACGGCCTTAAGCCCGGCATTAAAAATTATGATTCTGTTCCCATTCCGCACTGCCCCTAAGCCGGCGGTGTTGGAATCCCAGTAGCCGGCGTACATTTTGAAAAATAAACACTGGCAGACTTTTCCAGTGAAAGCCGACAATGTTTAAACGGCTTAAGAAATTTGATTCTGTTCACTTCCAACACCGCCTATAAGCCAGCGATGTAGAAGTGCCAGATGCGATGTACGTTCAAATTTAAGTCTATACGAAATGTTTTTGGTTTCCCCTGTTTTATTACAAAATTTATTCACTTCAAAATTTCTCCAATCAATCTAATCTTTCAAAGTTTGTTATATGTTCAAAACATATCCTAACAACATAAATTCTACTTTAATCATCAAAACCTAATCACACTTCAAATCCACTCCCTAACTACTCAATTCTTCAATTTTCCCAAAACACTTATCCTCACATATCAAAATTCATCTAGATATACACTACAACTTCTCTAGCCATGTAATCTTATTTAAACTACCATCCATGCACCAATCAATCTCACATCAATTAGTGCATAAATTCATTTTTATCTAAGCTTTATAAACAAGTACAAGATAGAACATAAAATAAAAAAGATTAAGCTTGTATTTAACTTACATGACTAAATCTTGGCTTGGATGATGTTTAAATCCAAAAGCTTGTAATTGATCTTGGCTTAGGGTTTAAGATTTTGAGATGGGAAAGGAAGAAAGAAAGAAAAGAAAAGAAAAGAAAGGAAAGGAAAGGAAAATTCGTATGGGGAAATAGGGCTGCCAAAGGGTCTAAAACAAAGTCAATACTCATCCAAAATATGTCTTTAGGGGTATATTTGACCTAAGATTAATTTGAGTTAATTTCAAATGCATTTGAGTTTGATTTAGGCTTTAAAAAGTAGACTTAAATTTTGTAAAATTTCTGTCATTAATCTTAAGCAATTCAAAAGTAATTTTATTAAATTCTAAACATAACACATGCATATTAATTTGTGTAAAAGACACATTTATTCATTACACTTACACACATTTATACTGTAATACAATACTATTAATTTCATTATTACTATACACCACACAAATAGCACATGTCTAACATATACCAATTATATTATCCAAGCACACATATACATATATATTATATATATATATCATGTCAATAACACATTAGTATGTAAATTAAGAATTCATAACTATTTCAGGTCCTAATTTAATTTTTTCCGGCTTTAATCGGGTGATGACTCTAATTTATTTTTAAATTAAAAATTTTCTTAAATTCTTAGTCAAGAGTTTATGTCAAATGAAAATAGAGTTTGATATAAATCGGATTAAAAGAAATTGAACATAAAATCTAAATCCAAGCTTGACACACAACCTTTTTTAACTTCCTGGTAATTCATCCGACCTGATGAAATAAGATAAAAAGAATAGCAGAAAAGTATGTCATGTCATATATATATATGGCTTTCATAATTCATCCTACACAATCTTTTGGGATGCGCTATTCCTTCATTTATATTCCCTCAAATATGCCTCTGTTACGATAATGCGAATCCCCGATGTAAGCCCCGTGAAATATTAAGATAGTTTAGAATCATTAGGAGAAATTTCAAAATTATTCTCATGAACCGATGTTACTCAAACTCCTAAAAAAATGAATTGTTTTAATTACGAAGGGCAGACTTTAAACCAAGTACAAATAATAATACCAAAAATGTTGAAAAAAAAAAAGAAATAAAGAGAAAGCACATACAATTATCCTAAATATGAATATAAAATAGATGAATTATTTAATGCTAAATAGACCGATGTAATTTAAATAGACTAGACCGTGATCACTAGCAAAATTTTATTAAATATGATGACATGGAGCAAAGAGCAACAAGCTAAGAACTAATCCTATAACTTATATGGTTATCAAGGACTAAAAGCTAATAACTACACTAACTCGAAATAAGTTAGTTTGATCATAATAGAAATAGATAATATTAGATGCACGAAAGCTCTATATATTCCTTGTATGTTAGAATGGTCAGAGAAATAACGTGGAAATGCCAAAATCTAGATGAGAGAGGGACAACTGCTTGTGGTGGCAAGAGTAGGCTAGGAACATAGAAAAGACAAAAAGTTTTCAATGGCATTAAGTAGAAAAGGGTAGTCAAACTCCACCACTTTCTCGCCTCTACATCCTCAACAGTCACTAGTAGAAAAGTGGATAAAGGAGGCGAAAATTAAGAGGCAAAATTCGCCTCTTAAAGAATCTGAGGCGAAATTGGCTATCTTGAAAACTGAGGCCAATTTCGCCTCATCCTAGTCAGCATATGAGGCGAAATTTGCCACTGACTAGGATGATGAGGCGAATTTTTGCCTCACTAGCCTAGTCAGCGCCAATTTCGCCTCATATGCTGACTGAATGAGGCGAAATGGCCTCAGTTTTATGAGGGTATGAGGCGAAATTCTCTCATAATCCCCCCATATAAACTAAGGTTGTGCACGGTACATTCGGTTCGATTTGCATCTCGAACCGAACGCACCATAATTTACGGTTCGATTTTTCTTTTAAATTCAAATCTAACTATACGGTTCGGTTCGTAATTTTTTCGAACCGAAAAAAAAACGGTCCGGTATGGTTCGATTTGCTGTTTAAATAGTTTTTTCTAAATAAAAATAAAAATATATTTATCGAAAAAGTTCAATTACATATTTCTTATCACTAATGCAAATATAAACAATAATATTTAAAAATTAATCATTTATCAAATAAACATGTAAACTTATAGGAGGAAAAGATTTCATCTATTATAAAATTATACTATGACTAGTCTCATTTTTTTGAATTATCTTGAACTATAATGATATACTGGACTTTATCTCAATATAAGACATAAAATGTAATTCGTTGTATGCTTCTAACTAACATATTACCAATTATATAAATCAATAAGCACTACAAGAATTTTGACATTTGGTGACATTTGTAAATTTTGCAGAAGTCACCTTTTCCTTATACTCTAGTCGCGTTTATTAAATGTGAGTAAATATACACTATTAGTCACGTTTATAAAACAAATTTAAATTACACATAAGTGCTATTGAATTTGTAACTCCTTTATAAAAGTAAACGTTACCAATTCTCATTATCAAGTAAATAAAATGAGCAAAATGAATTAAGTTTAATTTTTAAAAAAATTCACTATGCATTTAAAAAAATAAAAGGAAATAAAATATGAACAAAAAATTATTATTCCTTAAAAAAAATATCCTATCATTAATAATCTTTTTTAATCCATTAATTGTACGATAAAAATCCTCCTGTGATAATAATCATAATAATACTTCAAAAAGACAAGGATGTAATAATGGAGGGAACTTTTTTACTTGAAAAATATGGAGGCACGCTCTTTTCTTTTTCTACATAAAAAGAAAACCCTAGCAACTCTGTTTCCATGCTTTTCCATGGAGACTCTCTTTCTTCTTTGAAAAACCAAGAGCTTGTTTTCTTTGACAAAGCCAAAAAAGCTCTGCCACCATACGACCACCACAAGGACAAACTTGTCGACACTAGAGACCAGGCACATGCAAGGAACTACCGGCCGCTGCAACACCAAGTCACAAAACCTTCTAAGTGAGAAGTCATAAACCTTTAGAACTGTTTCTGTCTTTTGATTCAACTATAAGTTCTTGTATTTCTAATTCCCACCACTTTGATGGTTTGTCAAATCAGAGCAAGCTGTGATTTGTTTTCTTTTATGCTCTGCATCGTCTTGTCCTGATTTTACTTGTGAGTAATTAGATTTGAAGGCAAAGTTACAAACTTTTGAGTGATTTTGGCATTTGAGTTTGGGTCGAATTTGTATTGATTTGACGTATCTATTGATTTTGTGATGTGGGTATGTTGTTAATGATCTAATTGATGAAGAAAGTTCATTTCTTTAATGATACATATTGCTAGTAATTAAGTGGAAGTGGTGTTTTTGGTATTGCACATTAGGGTTTTGACATAAGTATCGACTTAATGGTCTGGGTATGTTGTTTAATGTTTTATGGATGAAGCAAGTTCACTTTTCACTACTAAATGTTCTAGTTTGTAAAACAAACTCAATTTCCTTAAATCTATGTGTATCAATGCAGTACACTTAACTACCTTTATTTATTATTAGTATAGAGATTTTGATAGCAAATTTCATTTTCCTTTTGGTTATGACTTGTTTTTTCTTTTGAAATTATTGTTTTAGTACCATATTCAGTGTATGACTGTGTTTCCTGGTGCATTTAGTCGGAGACGGTGACCTCAAGAAAGGAGGGAAGAAGAAATTCGTAGTGAAAGAGGAAGAACCAGAACAGTAAGCACACAAAATGCCCATAAATTTCATTTTCCTCAAGCTTAATTCTGATATCAGTAGGTAAGAATTTAAGTTTAACTTCTCTTTAGTTCAAGTTGTGTAAAAAATTTTCTGAGTTTTGATACCAAATATATTGTTATTTCGAATTAAGGTGCCAATTGAGATTAATGGGCCCGTGTTTGTCCTTTATTTTGCATTAAATTCATAGGAAATAAATTTGTATTATAATTGTGTCTTTCCAGATGTATCATGCATTTTATTTACTTTTTTCGCAATGTGATTTCAGGCTTTCATGTTGCTGTCATGTTAAAACTCGCTAACTCTATTCAAAATCCGGTAACTTAATTAGATCTTGATTATTTGAAAATGGTTGTAACAAATTTTAAAGTGAATAATGGATGAGACATTATTTAAGCTAGTATCCAACATTATGATCCTAGCAATATCAAAGCAATACTTAGAATCACCTAGAAAAGTTTTCGGATATGGTTTCCTGCAGTGGGTATAAGACTAGCTTCAATATATGCTAGCATTCGTATTTTAGTTTACTTATCGCATTGTTGGTAAACATTTTCTTAATAGGGTGTTAGCAATGCTAAATGTGCATTTTTGGTTTAAATAATAATCAAGTCATTTTCTAAATCTATATCTCTAATGTGGAAACAAACCTATACACAAGATGGGTCTTATCTGATAAATATTATCATTTTTTATTGTTTTGAGTGCTCTTTAATTTTGCATTAGTTAAATCACACAATTGAGATTAACTTGTTGTTATCTTTATATGTAGTCTTCTTCTTGTAATGGTGGATATTTACTCACATTTGCTAAAATCCTAAATAAAGATGTGAAGTGACAATAGTAAAGCAGAACATAGCAGAGTTTGGTGTGTCTTTATCTATTATGCATCTCTTGAACTACTTTCTATATGCATGATTTTTCAAGTTTTGACTGGTATCTCTCTTATGATCGTGATGTATGACATATTTTATTGGACTAGGTAAGGTTATTTTCATTACACTTATCTTTCACAAACTTTCTTCTAATGCATATATTAAATCATTATAAGCTAGTCATCTTTACACCTATTGTTCATTCAACTTGTTCATCTTTGTCTCAAAACCAACTTAATTATTAGCTAATTAAATTAAGCCAACTTGTCTAATTATATCCTATAATTCATTTTATTCATTTAATCTATCTAAACTCAATTTATAATCTAGGTGAAGATTTGAGGTATTTCAGTAACAACACCAACGTAGATAATTTCCTCAACAAACTATCTTATTATCATCTACTTTTATCAAGATCTTATTTACATATTAAATATCAAGTAATCTATAAGATTATAAATCACAAATTTTAATTGTAAATATTTATATTCGTACTTATAATTTCATAACGAATACGATAAATATATAATTATCACATTCCATATGAAATACTTTACGGTATTGTAATTAATATATTTTAATTTTATATTTTCGTAGAAAGTCCAAATGTTCTTTTATATGTTTAATATTATTAAAATATCTACTCAAAATACAAAATGTCGAACAAAACTATTATTAATACAAAAATTTTCATGTTACCATCATTTCTTTTAAATCCTCCATAAACCTAAATAATTCATTTTATTAATTTGTTATTGAGATATTTAAATATAACTCTTCTATCTCATCTACTAGTAAAACAATTGATTATTAAATAAATATTTTCATAATTAATATTTAATCTAAATAAATGTTTTTTGTAATAACTTTTTGATAAATAAAAGTATATTACCCAACTAAATAAGATTAATTTTTAATCTCATCTACTAGTAAATCAATTGATTAATAAATAAATATTTTTATAATTATTATTAAATCTATGAAAATATTTCTTTATAATTATAACTCTCCAATCTTATCTACTAGTAAATAAATTGATTAATATACATCTATATATATTTTATAACAAATATTTATATATATATATATATAAATATTTTTTAATTAATTTTTAATGAATAAAAGTACATTACCCAATTGAATAAGATTTACTTTTAATCTTATCTACTATTAAATAAATGGATTAATAAATATATATTTTTTATTATTAAATATTTAATCTATATAAATATTTTTTGTAATTAATTTTTAATAAATAAAAGTACATTACCCTATTGAATAAGATTAATTTTTAATCTTATCTACTAGTAAATAAATTGATTAATAAATATATAATTTTAATATTAAATTTTTAATCTATATAAACATTTAATGTATATAAATATTATTTATAATTAACTTTTAATAAATAAAAGTACATTCCCCAATTGAATAAGGTTGACTTTAATTCTTATCTATAAATAAATTGATTAATAAATATATATTTTTTATAATAAATATTTAATCTATATAAATATTTTTTCTATTTAATTTTTAATAAATATAAGTACATTACTCAATTGAATAAGATTTACTTTTAATCTTATCTACTAATAAATAAATTGATTAATAAATATATAATTTTAAAATATTAAATATTTAATCTATATAATATTTTTTATAATTCATTTTTAATAAATATAAGTACATCACCCAATTGAATAAGATTAATTTTTAATCTTATCTACTAGTAAATAAATTTATTAATAAATATGTAATTTTATAATAAATATTTAATCTATATAAAATTTTCATCAATAAATGTACATTACCCAATTGAATAAGATTTATTTTTAATCTTATCTACTAGTAAATAAATTGATTAATAAATATACAATTTTAATAATTAATATTTAATCTATATATGATTTTTTTATAATTAATTTTTAATAAATAAAAGTACATCACCCAATTATACAAGATTAATTCTTAATCTTGTCTAATAGTAAATAAATTGATTAATAAATAAATATTTTTAATAATTAATATTTAAAACATTACAAAAATTTTAATTAAACACTTAAAATTTTAAGCGGACAACGCGGGAGAAGAAAGCGGGTGCGGGAAAATTGAATTTTTTCATGTGAGGCGAAATTCCCCTCATTTGGTCATATGAGGCGAAATTGGCCTCATGTCCAACTCATGAGGCCAATTTCCCCTCAGATTTTAACATATGAGGCGAATTTCGCCTCATCAGCCCAGTCACACCCCTATATATACCCCCTCTTTTCTCTCTTCATGCTCGCTCCAATTTTTCTCCCGTTCGCCGGAGCTATTTCCTTCCAATCGGCCGAATTCATACCAAAATCTTCCATGGTAAATCATTTTATATTTCCATTTAACTTATTTTAATTTTGTATTTAGTTTTTATTTATAATTATTTATTTGTATTTATTTTTGCAGGTTTTTATCATTTCTTATTACAAGTTCAACAATATTAAAATCAAATATAATATAAGGTATAATATTTTCATTTTAATTTACAAAGTTTTTGTATTTTTTTTTTCAAATTTTGGATATATTATGATTTCCATTTTATAACATTTATATCAATATAAAATATATTTATAATATCATAATATTTTTATTACTTCAAATGTTTATAATAAGAAACTTACATATAATATTTTAAGTAAAATATTAATATTAATAAATTCGTCATATTAACTATATTATTTTTTAAAAAATTATTGCAATACGTGTTGTATTCATTGTTTATAAATTCTGAAAAAATATATTAAATATATAATTTTAAGTAAAATATAAATAAATTCGTAATATTAATTATACATTTAAAAAAATATTGCAATACGTGTTGTATTTATTATTTATAAATTCTGAAAAAATATATTAATTAAAAAAATTAAGTAAAATATTAATATTAATAAATTCGTAATATTAATTATATAATTTTTATAATATTATTGTAATATGCGTTGCATTTTTTTTTTAATTTTAGAAAAATATATTAATAATAAAATTTTTAATTAAAATATTAATATTAATAAATGAGAATTATATTAATTATAATTTTTTTACAAAAATTATTACCATATGTGTATTTATATTGTTTTATAGCTTACGAAAATTATTTTGATATATGAGGCCAATTTCGCCTCATGTTTTTATATGAGGCGAAATTGCCTCATGCCACGTCAGCTAGTGAGGCGAAATTCGCCTCACTAGCTGACATGGCACTCCTCCTACAATGAGGCCAATTTCGCCTCATGTTTTACTATATGAGGCGAAATTGGCCTCATGCCACGTCAGCTAGTGAGGCGAATTTCGCCTCACTATCTGACATGGCACTCCCTCCTACCATGAGGCCAATTTCGCCTCATGTTTTAAAACATGAGGCGAATCTGGCCTCCTTTTCCCTAAGATGGCGGACCTTTAGAGGCGAACTTTTGAGGCGAATTTTTCGCCTCAGTAGCATTACTGAGACGATGTTTTAAGCTACTGCGGCGAAAAATTTCGCCTCTTAAACTACAATTTTACTAGTGAGTGAGCCTTTCATCTGGACATGAAACATCACCGGGAGCTGCTTAATTGCTAAACCTATAACTCCTCTTCATAGAAATTCTTTTGTAGTAGCTGCGGCACATACTAGGAATTAGACATAGTTGTAGAGTCAAGTTTGGGTAAGTCAAAGTGGCTCTTTTCGCTTTCTCTCATGCTAAGAACATTTCCTCATAGGAAAAAAAATGCTAAGATAGCCAAACCTAGGACAGCACACTATTATTCTCTGCATGCCTGTGCAGCGCATGAACTGAAATGCAATCCAGAAAGCAAACTGGCTTGACCATGTGTCCTTGCCTTATACATCCTCATGGGTTAACGACATGACTATATGACTTAGCCTTTCCTCACTAACTCCACCACCGCAACATTTTAGCTTTACCACAACCAAAACCGAACCTGGAATTTGAGGAACAAAAAACACACCATCTCTTGCTTGGTCCACGAGATATTATACTAAGAAAAGACCATCATCCCCAACCGCTCCGTCAGCTAGCGAATGTCATTTAAGCCATAGGCAACTCTATCAAAAGTTCGCGAAACTACGTCCACCACATGTAAGTAGTGGCCAACAAATCTCGCATATTATTGTCTCTTTCACACACCTTGTGCCGAATCCTCTCTCATTTGTGTTCCTTAGACAGCAACTTAAGAGTCGATTTTGCGTCATCGAAGCTCGAAGTGTGTGGACACGCGGACACCACCGTTTAGTCTGACTATGTCTCTTTCGGTCCCACTTCCCTTCCTTCTTCCCTGCTGTTGTCAACTTTGACAAGAATTGAAAAAAAAAAAAAAAACTGCAGTGCCTTTTATTTTTTAGCAGCGTATGAAAGGAAGAACAGAACATATATAGATATATATTATATTATTTTATATCAGAAAAATTACAATTTGAACTTGAGATAATAACTAACAACCACTAACAATATGGTCCTACAAATAAGCCATGATAAACATTAAAAGAAACAGCCTAACCACTTCCTAAAGACTAGGACAACAATTTAAAATAGAATAAAATGAAACACGTGAACTGCTGTGGACATGTTTTACTCCTAAAGCATTTTCCTAACACTCTCCTTGCTTTGGAGCTGCAACACCAACTCTCTGCCTTAGAAACTCGAACCTACTGATTGAAAGTGGCTTTGTAAAAAATCTACCAGTTGATCTTCAGACTAGCAGTAAACTAAAGTCACAAATTTCTTTCTACACTTCTCTTAAGAAAAACAATTTGATGTTGAAATGCTTTGTTTTCCCATGAAACATAGGATTATGGGAAATAGCAATGGCAGCTTGGTTGTCAACAAAAATCTTAGTAATTTCTTTCTGCTCCAGATTGAGATCCACTAAAATCTTCCTTAGCCATAAAGCTTGATTAACAGTAGCTATTGTAGCAACGAATTTGCTTCAGCAGTGGATTGAGCCATGGTTTCTTGCTTCTTTGAGCTCCATGAAAAGACTAGATCCAAGAGTAAAACAGTAGCCTAAAGTACTCCTCATATCATTAATGGAACCTCCTCAGTCACTATCAGAGAAATCAACCAGCTTGAACTCCTTGCTTCTTGTGAATTTAACACCAAAATCACTTGTGCCTTTGACATATCTAATCACTCTCTTGCAGCCTTGAGATGCAATTCACTTGCACAATGCATAAACCTAGACAAGATACTTACAACATTTAAATTGTTAGGCCATGTTGCTGTAAGATACATCAAGCAACCAATCAAATTCTAAAGTATCCATCATCAACTTTAGCAGCACTATCTTCCTTACACAACTTCTCCTTTTGATTCATAGAGTGCTTACTTCCTTACATCTTCAAGCTTAAACTTTTCAAAATCTCCTTAGCATACTTTTTCTGGCAGATGAAGACTTCATGCTCGGCCTGCTTAATTTCCATTCCAAGAAGAAGGTCATCAACCCAAGATTTGTTATCTCAAAACCTTCATCATTTCTTGTTTGAACTCCTTAACCACCCTGTCAGTAAGAGATCATCAACATAAAGAGAAACTATAAGAACATCATTGCTCTGATGTTTAACATAAAGAGTGGCCTTAGACAAGCTTTATTTAAAACTTAAGCTCAGCAAGTGATCATCTATCCTGCTGTACCAAGCTCTTGGAGCTTGTTTCAACCCATAAAGAGCCTCTTGAGAAGAAACACCTTGTCCTCTTCTCCTTTCTTCACAAAACCTTCAGGCTGTTCAATGTAAATTTCTTCCTGCAAAATACCGTTTAAAAATGCTGACTTTACATCAAGCTGCTACACTCTCCAATTCATTTGAGCGCTACAGCAAGCAAAGCCTTATGGTGTCTAGCCGAGCAACTGGTGCAAAGGTATCTGAGTAGTCCACTCCAAAAACTTGAGCATAGCCTTTCACCACAAGTCTTGACTTGTGTTTGTTGATAGAACCATACATTTAGCTTAGTTCTATACACCCACTTGACTCTAATCACTTTTTGTCTTGAGGCCTTTCCACTAGAATCCATGTCTTGTTTTTCTCTATCATGGACAGCTCCTCCTTCATTGCAACTATCACTTATGATCCTATTGTGCTTCTTCATAATCTGCAGGTTCAAACACAGCAATGTTGCACCTTCATAAATGTCAGAGAGCAGCATTGTTCCCCTCCGGGAACATCATCTCTATTTCATTTTTCCAGTCTTCTTTTTCTTTAGTACTTGAACCAAGAAACTTGAGTTTCAACTCCAACATGGTCTGGCCTTTCTTCTTTGCATCATCCTAGTTTCTTTTATCCTCTACAAAGTGAACATCCCTGCTAACAACAATATTTCCAGTTTGTGGCTGGAAATTTTATAGGCCTTGCTGACAGTGCTATAGCCTATAAAAATGCAAGTGATGCTCTTCTATCTAGCTTGTCATGTTGCTCTATGGAACATGAGTGAAACACAAACAACCAAATACTTTAAGAAACTTTAATGACAGTTTGTAACCATACCAGGCCTCAAATGGTGTTTGATCTTTTACTGCCTTTGTTGGGAGCCTATTTTGAAGAAACACAATCATATTTTGCCTCTGCCTAAACTTCTTCGGTAAATTTTCTCATGCAACATGCGTCTTGACATTCCATGACGTACCTATTTCTCCTTTCACTAATCCATTTTGTTGTGGAGTGTAAGGAGCTGTAAGCGGATGTTCAGTGCCTGCTCTTCACAAAATTGGTTGAGTTCTATTGAAGTATACTTTCCCGTTGTCAAATCTCACAATTGAATTTTGCAGCCACTTTCATTTTCAACTCTTGCCTTAAACTTCCAAAAGACTTGAGCTACTTTGATTTAAACTTCAAGAAAAAATCCAGCACATTTTGATGAAATCATCAATGAAGGCAATATAATAAAGATTACCTTCTAGGGAAGGTATTCTATGAGGGCCTGAGACATCCGTGTGAATCGATTGTAGCTTCCTTGATGCTCTACCAGTTGTCTTTGAAAATGGTTTTCTATTGAGCTTGCCGAATTGACATGCCTTACAACATGGAATCTGATCTTCAAATTCTGGAAGATCTTTTGCCATCATCTTGGACTTCATTTGCAGTAATCCTTGGTGATAATAATGCCCAAGCCTTTTGTGCCGACTTCTGTGATATTCTCCTTAACTGAGAAGGCTTTCTGCTCCTCTAATGGATTTAGAGCGAAACTTTTGCCTTGCATTCTAACTTTAAAAATATCTTGATTGGCTACATCTTTAATTAGACAATATCTGTCTTCGAAAACAACTTTAAAACCTCTTTCAATCAATTGACCAACACTCAACAAGTTTTGTTGAATTTCAAGAACAAAAAGAACATCAGAAATTAGTTTTGTACTTGAACTTGTTATTGCAACTGTCCCCTTTCCTTTAGCTGAGATGTAATCACCATTGTCGATTTTATCAGAACATATTTTTTTTATTAGAAAACAATACAATTTATACTTAAAGATAATAAATAACCACTAACAATATGGTCCTACAAATAAGCCATGATAAACATTAAAAGAAACAGCCTAACCACTTCCTAAAGACTAGGATAACAATTTAAAAACAGAATAAAATAAAACATGTGAACTGCACGTGGACATGTTTTACTCCTAAAGCATTTTCCTAACACCTGCAGCTAAGACTCCCTTTTTCTCTTCTAGGGTATATTGCAAGGACTTTCTTAGTTTCGAATCCGTGAAATCGCGTTGTCGCTTTGTGGAACCATCTCCGAATCTACAAGCAGGAAAGAACTTACTAAGAAGTAAGTATTATTCTAAATACCAAGCATGCAAATGTTCGTTCAATCTATAGTAGATATATGGATATGTGAAAACCTACATGCTAATTGAGTCACCTGGTAGGAAGAAAAGAATCATTATGAAAAGCTAAAGACATGGGAATGGTTAACATCTAAACACTAAATGGACCTTATGTAAAAAACAACTTAGATATATCTGTATAAATATATATCCATATGTGGGAGTAAGCCAATATCTACATGGGTGGAGGTAATAAAGTAATATGGAATGGAATGGAATCTAGGTCGAGTCATATTAATGAAGGGATAGACAGATGGCCTTCCCTTCCGTTTTGCCGAGATCCAAGTTGACTGAATATGAAACCAAAACTTATTGGTCCTTTGATCCTCATCAAGTACATGCGCAGTAGTTAGGTAGATTGACATATAAACATACATAAATTAACATATATAAACATAGGAACATAAGGATGCATGGTATGATTGAATAAGTAATATGTATACATGAAACCATGTCGTAGTAGCTCATATGGATATTTTTATAGCATGATGACATGTAATAAGCTTATGATATGTACGCGCACATGTTAAAGGAGTAGAATATGTTGTCTTCACATCAAAATTTATAAATATGGTTGTTTATAGTCGAACTTGTAGATGAATCACAAAAAATGCATTTTGGAACAAAAACACCATTTTTTGCTTTTTTTTTTTTGTTTTTTTATTCTTCTTACTCAGCTTAAATGATAAATCTGACTACACCACATGAAATTATGTCCAAAAACTTATGAAAATGACTATAAGATCATAAAAAATGAGCTTAAAATGAGAGGGAAAAAAGCAAAAATAAGAAACAATATTGAAATTGCAAAAGTGGCAAAAACCAATAGAACTTACTTAGTATCTAGTGAAATAAAATCCTTACTTATTAAATATATTATCTTTTTATTTAGGTGATACTGAGTCACACCTTGATTACCCAAATGACCACTATGATTAGTGATTGACATAGCACAGTGAATATTTCTTAATTATAAAATAATTTGATTATGCATGTAACTCTCAAGATTTTTCCATGATGAGACCAGTGATTGGAAATAAAGTTTCATAAATGGATAATAGAAAAATAGATATTTAGTTAGCAAGCGCGGAAATGCATCTAGAAATTTATCTGCTTAAACCCTATAATAATAAGTAATCCTCCCAATTAGCAAACGATACCAAAGATAAGATTACTATACGAGTTAATAACTTACTAATTATACACCTATGACTTTAGATTTCAAGCTTAAAATGAAGTGATTAATTTTTAAAACATATTAGCTAAAAAGGGATAATTTGAATAAGAATCGCTAGGGTTGGAAAATACGCGATGAGATAAAAAACAAATAATATCTATGAATTTAGAACTGAAATGAGAATTTGAATTACACGAATGCAAAATTAGAAAATTCTCTCTCTTTAGAGCAAAAACCTTAACTTAATCTATTAGCTGATCTAGAAACCCTAATTGCATACGTGAAAACCCTAATATTAATTAATCACGTAGCCACATAACACTAGATGTTTATGATATTTGAACCCTAGAAATAGCTTTTAACATTTTTGTCTTCAATAATTAATAATTTTCTGTATATTTATCAATATCTATTTGATATCATAAAACTATTCGTCTTGTATACACTATAATTAACTAGCTTAAAATTCTATGCATGGAACTCTTTAAATTTTCAGTTGACATATGGTAGAAAAGTAGAGCTCAAGTAATAAGCTATAAAATTCTCAAACATTCCTTCATTAAATAATTGATAGTGACATGTGTTGACTCACACATGGAAGTAGCACAACCATTCACTTGCAAAGAAGCTATTTTCACCTTAAAAATTTTGCAACTCATCCCCCAGACTATGTAGAAGAAGCCTAAAGTAATCCTTAACAAAATGTAACTTACACATATGAAAACACTTCCAAATTTCACTTGAAAGCACTAAAAATTCCAGCTTTATTCTTCCTTCACATCAAAATCAACAACAATAATTACCAACTGTAAACAACTTCTTTTACCTATCCTCAATTCCCTAAGTAAGTTAAAACACCACTCTTTCTTATAAAACTTTTGGTGAAAGAAGAAGGAACAATTTTCAACTTGCTCAAAGCTAAGGTAATGTTTTCATCTCTAAAATTATCTTCACAGAGTGCAGTAGAATACATGATAGACTTAGAATCACCCTAGAATGAAGATTATGATATCCTGTCTTTATATTTATGCATTTTATCTTACAACATTCAAACTAAGAATATGAAAAATGAAGGATTGGCAAATTGGGAGAGAAATAAAAAGATATATACTTTTGAAATAACTTTAATCAAATCTAAACACCCTTATAAAGAACTTAGGAGTTAGCATAACTTCACTAACATAATGATTTTATGGCTAACATCAAGGTAGGACTATGAAGAATACATATACATAAATACTTGGTTTAAATAGGAGTAATAAAGATATCTGATATAAGGAACTAAAGTACGACCATGATTTAAGAAAGAACACTAGTCATGGTCGTGATCTCCTTGAAAGTCTAAAAATAATACTCATCACGGCCGTAACTTTGACCGTGATCCTCACTGTACTAATATTTAGAAATATTACGGCCATAACATGGGGAGTGATCTCCTTGGAAAATAAATTTTACACACATCACGATCGTGATGTACCTCGTGATCCTCTTGGATCTCATTTTCAACATCTATCACAGCCGTGATGATCCTTGTGATATGCACTATGCTTAAGGTTGAAGCCATTATAGTCGGAATATAGAAGTTTATCTTCATAAGCCATAGAACTTGCATTGATCACGACCATGATGCCGCCCATGATCTCTTCTAACCTGCATCTCAACACCTACCACAACTGTGATATAAGTCGTTATCTCCATTGACAAAAAAATTTATACTTGTCATGCCCATTATCCCACCCCGTGATCACTAATCATGGCCTACATCACGCCCGTAACCTGACTCGTGATAAAGCAAAAGTTAATTTTTCCTCTTCACCATCTAAATCATGCTTGTGATGCACTGCCTTATTTCATCACAATCTATATCATGTCTGTAATCTACACTTTAACCCAAGACCTTGTAACTTACAAAATTTCTTAAATTAATGAAAAAACAAAGGTTTAGGAAAATTAATTATTTTAATTTAAATGTTTACTGAGTAATATGAGGATATGACTTGGAATTAAGTAATTAATCTTAAGAAACATATATAAGTTTGGATATTGATTTTGGGGTCTGTTTGGTTAGTGCTTTTTCACAGAAACAGATACTTTTTTCAAACTTTTTTTGACAAATTTTTATTAAAAAATAGATATAGATAAAAAAAAGTTAGTAGTTCTCATGAAAAGATCAAGTATAAATAAAATATAGATACACATAAGATATATTTACGCATATCATTTTGCTACAGATACAGATACAGATGAAAAACAAACCAACCAAACAGACGCTTAGTTTGTATAAATTTAAAACAAAAAATATAGATCAATGTAGGTTATGTAAATTTCAAGTAGTGTAATCTTAATAATTAAAGACATATATATAAATCAAGATGAAGAGAAACATAATGAAAATATAATGATAGACGATTAAGCCAAAGGAGAAATAATGAACTTAAATTGAGTTAATTTAACTTAATGAAACATAGCTCAAAACAAATAATTGAACATGGAATAAAAGTCAAAATACAAAATTATAAGCAACATAGTATACTTTTTGGATCCTTAAGAAAACATGAAAGGAAATACAATATGATTAGTTTGATTTGATATATGAACCATATTAAAAATATGGAAATAATGCTAGAAATGATAAAACCTAAGCTTAGGAGACTTAAACACCAATAAGGCATATTATTTAAATATATGTATAGTGATAAGTATCCATTATCCCATTTCATAGGAGAAACAAATTGGTTCTTGGATCTTTCAATAGATTATTACCACAAGTAAGCAAGTACGATAGGTAAGTAACTTTGACCTTATCAATTATTTATGTTTGTAGTATAATTACATATGTAAAAAAAATATTAAAAATGCTATGTATGTGGGGTTAGGAATAACGTATGTTGCTTAGTATTTGTGTGGTTGCCAAACTAAGATAATAATAATGAAAATCATTCTCTATGTTATATATATTGTATGAAAATTTTTGAAGTTTGTCTATAAGTTGTATGATCACTTATAAACATGACTGAATGTGAGTTGACCCTATAATATACCTATCATGCATTGCATATATTGCATTGATGCATTTAAAATGCGGTGGCCCCACTATGTATGATTGTTTCGATTCTAGGGTAATACTTGATTTTTCTAGATGTAAATTTCCTAGTTTTTCCTAAGGTTACCCCTGTTCTGCTTGATTCTTTGAGAACTAAACTAGCATTTGAAGGAACGCCGCCAGAGTTTTGACATGAAATAACTAATACGTAAAGGAGTTTTTTTTTCCAAGAATGGCAATAAAATATTTGAAATCAATTTATAAAAATGTACTATAATCATTCTTTCTTGGTCTCTTGATCTTCTTGGGTATGGTAAATTCCCCAATCGAGTTTCTTTATTCCAAGGAATGAGTGAAATATTTGAAATATCTATGTGAGAATGTATGTTACCCATTATCCTCTTGGTTCTTTTTCCTCTTAGGCGCGATTATCATAATTTCCTTCTAACCCTGAGAGGGAATAAATCTCCATTTCGTTTGGATTCCGAGTTATCCAAACTTGTATCTGTGCATATGATTGATTATCTCACTGAGCTTTGGTTCATTCATTCCCAAACAATTTTTGTGCAAGAATAATTTATGCTTGAATGGGCTAAGAATGAGTCAAGAGAAGTTCATTTTTAATGAAGTCCTAGAAGATAGAAAGATGAACCTAGAATACAAACTTTGTGTTTATGACATAAGTTAAGACCCCATAGTGTAAAAGATAAACTTAGAATATGAATTAGATTGATTGTATAATTATTTGAGTTTGTACTATATAGATAGTATCCAATCTTGCTATTTGGTAGAGGATATTGATCCTCTGCAGTTTTGGTGGACTATGAGATATCATATTTCCTTAGTTATCAATGTATATTTATAAAATTTAAAATTATGTAATAAATATTAAGTAAAGTTTTGCTATCTCTACTTGCAAAACATCTCTCATATTACGAGTGCACACATGATATGATAATATAGATTAATCCTACTAGGCCCCTATTAGGGTTATGATAGTGCTTATAATTACATGATAAGAAGATAACATGTTATGAAATTGAACGCATGAGGAATGATTCATGCATGTGAAATAGTGTTATGTATTGATTGTGACAAAATTTCTTAATTACAAATTTGTATGTTGCATCATTGGAGAAACTATATTGTAAAAGTTTGCAATACTGATTGATCACTTTAAATGAATATTAATTATATTCAAGTTGAAACTTGTATGACTTGCATAAAGAAGGTCGTTAGTATCATGTAATGGGCCAGATGTGGCCAATCGAAGTCATGCACTACGGGCCTTGCTCTGAACTTTGGGAAACTACTTTACACCAAGAAATGTAACCCTTTTGATTAGAGCCTTGCCGGCATGCCACTGCATAGGGAATTATAACCACATCCTCAAGAGTATAATTATACATATCATCGTTTTATTTAAACAATATGAATTGTTTATTGTAAACATATAAAGTGGATTAGTTACTACTGGGACCTAAGGTGATTGGTTCTTGGAGCTAATGTGTAATGGAGATTATTTCCCAACCTAAGCAATGGAGCACGCAAATCTGTACTATGTAGTTTGCGGATGATTACATGTATCTAAATCATATGGTTGTTATGCATTGCCTATGTATGTTAATTAATTTGCTTGAAAACATGCTTGAAAGGTGTAATATGAGGAAATTCCTCACTAAGCTAATTGTAGCTTACTCCCTATAATGAATTATTGTAGGATTATCTTTTGACTAAGCCTAAATGTGGGATGCCATAGGTTAGCACATGTGATGGGTGAGATGAGTGAGATTAGAGCAGAAGGCTATTTCTTCCTTTTGAGTAACTTAGTTTATCTATATGTATATTGGACACTATGATTGCCATCGTGTTTTATTTAGACCTATTACATTTCCTGGGTCATAGACCCTTTAATTATCTATATGATGACTTTTATTAGTATTATCCATATTCATCATTCCTTTAATTAGGTACTAGACCCCACAGCTTTTCTAACTATGAGTATGCCTTGCACACTGAATATAAAGTTTTTGAATAATAAGGAACCATTCTATATTTTAGTATTATATATGGTAGACCATCACGTTTAGGATATATTTGAGGCATGGCACCAAATTTCAACAAAACTCAACCTTGCTTCATTCAATAGGAGTTTATATCTTGTCAAATCAATTGATAAATGATGCAGTAAGAACAATTCTGCATTGGGGTACAATACGAAAGCCTATCATAGATCCGTTTCCCCCTAAATTTTCACGAGAAATTTATAGTAGTAGCAAATTATAGCATTGACCATTTTAATAGCTGTCATCAGGGGTAGGAGTTCAACTGATTAGAAGCCTAATTTTTCCCGCTTTTTAAAGCATAATCGTAAATGGCTTTCTATGTACCCTACTCCTGCTTTTTATCCTGTTAAACAACTTTTCTTCAGCAATTATATTTTTGTACAGTTCCTCAACATGTATACAATGACAAAGCGCTCAAGATGCATTTCCAGCAAAAAGAGTTTCATCAATCCAAATGAAATTAATTCTTAGAAATATTTTTGCATGTCCATATTTGTTTGGATGGTCTAATTTTTATCTGTATCTGTATCGAAACAACATATGTAAATATGTTCGATTTGTATCTATATTTTTTTATATTTGATATTTTCATGAGAACTGCCAACTTTTTTTTATATATCTATTTCTTTATTTGTTAGAAAAATTTGAAAAAACTGTCTCTATTGTTCGAAAAAACTAGCCAAATAGATTCAAAAGCATAAGGAAGTCAATACAATTAGGCACATAATGTACCTACTTGAAACTCCAATTCCATCCACCCATGTGTTATAAACGAACGTGCAATCGAAAAATGATAATAGCAAGCATAAAGTAAAGAATACACAGATTTTACGTAGAAACCCTTTCAGAAAAAACCACAGTAGAGGAGAGAGGAATCATACTATATCAAAGTAGGAGTACAAGAATTGAGAGATTTACAATTCTAATCTTTCAGATCTCTCGATAGAAAATTTGTGTTTGTATGTGTTTTAAGTATATTAAAAAACCCTAGAAACAACACACATATATATATATATATATATATATATGTATAAGGATCACGGATATAACAGCCTAATTACGACATTTAAATATGTAATTAATGAGTAATAAAGATTTGAATTATGATTGTTAAATATATAATGAATAAATATATGATCAAATATTCATTCATTAACATTTAACTATAGGAGTTGATTACGGAAATTGGGTCATAAACAGCCAGTTACAGAAATCGGGTCATAAACTCCAACACCATGGAATTCAAGAAAGAACAGCGTTTTATCCGTAGCACTTCTTGTTCCTGGAGAGAATGACACCTAAGGATTTGCAAGAAGAGACCATGGATATTATCTACGAATATTTTTCCATATATTCCAGCATTACTATCAACCTCACCAGGACAAATTCTGTTTTACTTGTGGAATGACTTATTAACTTGTTATCATATTTATCGGAGTAATGGGGGGCGGCTGTGTAGGAATTCAAAACTCCTAGTAGTATTGCGTGACAACAGTGATTGATGAACAAACACTAATGTTGAAGGCTACTATCCTTGTCCTTTATGTATGCGGAGCATAATCTTCCAATTGACTTAAAATCGGTTTTGGACATATATCCAAGTCGTGCAAAAACGCCAATACTTTTGTGCTACACTGTTTTTGTGTAAAAATATACCGACCGTCTGTTGCCTAGAATTGGTTGGTGCTGATATAATTATCCATGAGAAGTTGTTTTGATATATATATATATATATATATATATATAATTTAATCAAAGAATTGTAATTGAAATGCCCCAGGAAGACACAATTAGAACAATAGAATGGTATCTTATTTTCCTTTTATTTTTTTATTTATTTTATTTTATTTAAATTTGGCTAAAAAACATTTTCTAAACTAAATAGTGTCCACTTAAGGATTTCATTCATGAAGATTAACATTTAATCTTCGAGAGGAAGCATGTTATGCTTTAATTTAGGGTCTGTTTGTTTTAGCTTTTTTTGGGCAGATACAGACACTTTTTCAAACTTTTTTCTAACAAATTATTTATTAAGAAATAGATATAGATAAAAAAAAGTTGACAGTTCTCATCAAAAGATCAAATAGAACAAATATAGATAAAATTTAGATGCAAATCGGATATATTTTGCACATATCATTTTAAAAAAGATACAGATACAGATGAAAAACAGACAATCCAAACAGACCCTTAACATAGAAATTGCTTCTTCTTTATTATCAAAAAATTTCACAAGAAAGATCATCGATGAATTGGTCATCGATGTTGATGCGTACTGTCCTACATGCAATCATGGAGCATGTGCATCCAAAAAAAAAAAATATGTTAGGAACAGTCCTGCCCTAAATGTTAGGTTAAGGGTCAGTGTGATTTTTCTCATGACAGTGATAGATTCTCGAAGTCATTTGAAATACTTTCCAGATTCATATCCTTTCTTTTTTTGGCTGTAGATTCATGTCCATTTATAGCAGAATTTTCCAACTTTTTCTTTTTTTTTTTTGTCCAGAACGACTTGACTTCATTTTCCTACAATTCCTGGACCACTAATAATTTGCAGTATAATATTGTTTCCTCAAAAACTACTGAAATAACGACCCGTTGGTGCAACCGTAAGCAGCAATTATTCTGTACTCCTAATAGGAAATTGTGGCATCATATTATCTTTGTATCTCCAAACCTTTCATTTTATTCACTAAAAGTATGTCCTGTCAATATAACCATCTAGTCAACCGTTTAATGGTTAAAACAAATATAATAATAAAAATATTAATTATTTTAGTGGTTTGATCATGATTAGATATAATATGAGCAGTTGACTAATAATGAGACCAATTCCATCAAAATTAGTGACAGAACTATAGAATTTTCCTGTATTTTCAACTCCCCATTCCAAAAGACATCCATGTTTAACTGTGAAATACCCTTAATGCATGCCTAGTTTAAATTAGTGAAAGTACGAGTAATTTTAAATCTAAATTAAATGCAAGATTTATAAATTGAATTTAGATAAATTAATTAAATAGTTTAGGTCAACACTAGTTTAGTTAAATAAATTAGTGAAATTGAAACAATGACTAATTTCAAATAAAAATATAGATTAAATCATAGCAATTAGCAAATATTCTTCTGTCAACCTACATCTAAACATCTTTATCCATTTATATTTTCAACAAAATTTTAATGTAAGAATCCCCACAATGTCATCACACAATCTTCAAAAATCTATTTTGATATCCAATAAACCCTATCCATGTTTTCTTTCACCTTGGCTTAAATTCTTTTATCGCTACACGTATAAACCCATCTAAAATCAGCAGAAAATTTCCTTAAACCATTCTCTCATAATACAACAAAAATATCACCAACCTCCCTCAACCATAAAAAACTTTTATGTATCATACCCTCTATATTTTCTATTCTTTAAACCATCAAAAAGCCTACTAATCTCTATTTTTATTTTAAAATCTAGGTTATATTAAAAGGCATTGAATTAGAAGCAAAATGAGCTTCATCACTCTCCTAAGATAGGGTAATTAAGGATTTATGTGTTTCACTAACACAAATAAGTGTGTTTTTGTTTAAATTGCGTGTCAATGAACATAAATGTAATAATAAATTAATGGCTAATATGATAAATACAAACATACGTACTATCTTAGAAAGGAATACACACTAATATTGAAAAAAAAAAAAAAAACCAATACTTGCGGAAATGTAGTTTGACATCAAACATTGGAGACAGAATGTGTCTATGAATTGAATATATGGAAGTATGATCTGTTTGTCATCATGTTTGTTTGAATCAACAAATTTGTGTAATTATCTAAGATTATGTTGATCCTATGCATGGATGTTTAAATATTGTGAGTTGAGTCTTTTTATTTAATTTTTTTTATTAATAAAAATACCGTGAATAAATTTGTTGGGATGAATTTAGAGCTATGCATACGGATTTAGTATGTCAGGCTAGGCTAGGCTAGGCTTGTTCGGCTTGGACCATAGGCTAAACAAGCCAAAAGTTCGTGGTCCAAGCCCAACACACTTTGGCCCACGAGCCAAACAAGTTGATCTACTTACTAGCCCACTTAGCCCCATGGGCCAAAAAGAGTGCGTTTGGCTTGTTTAACCCATGTTCTATGTATAAATAATAAAATCAATTTAATTTAATTTTATTTTATTTTATCCTTCGCATTATGGTAGTAGTGGTACAAACAATTCAAATTTATTTTATTTCAATTTAAATTGACATAAAAATGGAGTCATCATATGAAATCAAATTTGTATTATTTGTAAACAGAATTAGTTCATTTACCTATCTCAAGGAACCATTAATATATATTTTTCTTTAACAAAAGAAATGACGGCTTTGGATAGTGTAATAAGAATATGTTAGGAACAAATTAGCAAAGAATTGTACTTCACAGTTCACATAGCTTCCAATTTATATGCCTCAAAAAAAATTTAAAGATGCCATGTCATGTAAAACGTTGTTGTCTAGTTTCTCAACGTATTCCACTCACACTTCCACTGGATAACAAAACAAAACGAAACCAGAACCAAACCTCATGCTCCAAGCTTTTCCATGAAAAATTCCGCTATATTATAAACAAGCTACAGCATTGAAAACATGCGCCCTTAGGGCCTTAACCTGGCCTTGGAATTTCACAAACTATATCACCAGATAAGATGATTAAAAAGAATGCTTTTTTGATCTAATTTTAGCTGCCCATTGATATACAGGAAAAAGTCATATAAATGCAGCATAGCTACAGGGTAAGCAATCAGACATCGGGGTGCCTCTAAAATGAGGATAGGACTGATTGGCAGAAAGTGAGTTTTAGAATGAAAAGTACGGCCAAAAAAGATATTTCGGAGAGTAGTTTCCGACTAATTCAAATGCTTTTAAAGACAACAAATTTGAATAGAAAATTTCCATTACCAGTCAGGAACAATTCCAAAAGCTCATTTATCAAGAAAGCTCCTCCTGGAAAATGATGAACACATGGTGGAAAATTCAAAATTATTGTCCATTTCATAAGTTCAAACTTATAGGACAGTGTGGTTGGTCATTTTCACAAAATAAGAGAACATTTCAGGATCAAATTTTTGCCAAGAAATAATTTGTATCTACGTTATCATAGATGAAGCCATTAATTGCCAAAATGCAGCATACAGTTTACACTCTCTAATTATAATAACCCATCATCCCAGAGGAATCTTGTCACCAAGGATTAAAATAATAACAAAAGCTTGAAGGTGAGGTCAAACGACTTTAAGTAAATAACTACTTATGTTTTTTCAATAGCAGAAATTCGTACCAAGTAGTAGCTAAAGGAAGTTAAACTTTGATAATAATTAAAAAAAAAAAAACCCAACATAAAGAATTATTTTTCAGAAAACAAACGCCAGCTAACATCCATAATCCATCAAATGTGATACATTTTGAGTGAAAAGAAAACAAGATTAAAGCTAAAAATGGTTTCTCCTTTAAAAATTGGACGAGACAATAGAAAAAAAAAATCCGGCATACCTATGAAGAAACAAGATTGTGTTGTCAAAACTAAACTTCTTAGTTCTTAAAGGTAATAACACCAACAAAGACACAAACAGTAATCATAGGAGAAGGATTATCGTACATACATAAAAGCACAACTACAATTAAAAAAAGATTTTTTTCGCATAACAAAATCAAATTGAGAAAAAGACTTACTAAGTAAAACGATGAATGAGCAGACACAAATTTACTTGGAGATGTGTAATTAGGGTTTTAACTTTAGTGTTGGGGGAAGGGAAAGAGAGAGAGTAAGTAGTGAGAGACAGAGAGAGAATGGTAAATAAAATATAATATAATTATGTAAAGATGTAAGTTTATGTATAGGTAACTTTATTTATTTATTTAATTTTTTTTAGTAGGCTCGGAAGCTAACCTGGCTTGTTTGTGGGCTAACTTGCTTTGACCCATGGGTTAAATGGACTAGTTAAAATTGGTCCATTTTTAAACGAACCAAAAAAATTGGTCAAAGCCTACTTTTTAAGACAAATAAACAAGCCGGCTATGGACCTTTACCCATATTCCCAACCCTATATATTAGGCTAAGGATCATACAAACATGTATGAATTTTGTTGTGACTAAATAATAGTGACCACATACATTTGTAACTATATATATTAAATTGATTTGATGGATATATATATAGGACTTGGTAAATGAAATTTTAATACATAAATCGAAACTTGAGGAATGATTTAATAATAAATTGAAAGGCATAGGGAAGTATAAAAATCAATGAATATTCAAATCGATACATATATTTGCTTTTATTTTGAGAAACTAAATCTTAGTAGAAGTGACGCAGCCTACAAGCAAACGATTATCACAAACCGTTGAATCGCGCACGATTACCAATTGGTGATCTTCAAAAGCCTATTGATTCCAAGAATACTAGGCCATTGGCATCAAATATCGAGACCTACACAAGAGATATGAAATTTGGGATAAAGAGCAAGATGGCTCTATGAAACTTTCATTCAAAATAGATAATAAAATGGTCCTTTCAAAATAGATAACTAAAAGTAAAAATCTAAAAAATTGTAAAAATCCAAACAATAAAGGCTAGCGTCCTATAATGAAATGCTTGTGGCCTTAGATAACAAAGCTGGTGGCTTTGGACGACAACTTTAAAACCATCGAACCTATGAATGTTTTGCACTGGCTGAAGGCCGACGACCTAACCTCCTACACTGGCAGAGTACATGTTGAAGGCTAGTGGCATAAGTTGCCGGTGTAGACTTTCATCGCTTGTTCCGCCTTTTCCTTCTCATGCCACTTTTTCCAATTAGTTATGTCCAATTCCTTCCATTGCATCATACTCTCCCGATTAGACAAAATTCGCCGTCGAATTTTAATTGTGTCATGTAAGATCCATTTGAATTTAAAAAATAAACTACCTGGAAGGGGCTTGATCTAATACTATGGATGACAGCATGGTTGTGTGCAAATTTAACTATATTCACCTTTTGATCCCAACTTTTCACATGTTCACCCATGAAGCTCCTTAACTCTTCCACAACACGAATCTACCATGCTTATGGGGTAAATTGCACATGACCCTTCTTCACCTACTGAAGCCAACACAACATTAGAATCACAAATCTCCTCTTCAATTGTCTTAGGATGTGTATATGAATTCCTAACCATAATTCACCTTGTCATCTCCTAGTACAACTTCTTGATCATCAGCAAAGAAATAAAAAATTGGTTCACCAACATTAACAAGTTAAAAAATGTCATCCTTTTCATCATCAACATAAGTGTCAAAGATTGTCTTTTCATCAGCCTCAAATACATCTTCTTTCTCACCATGTTCTTCATCATAAATTGGTTCATAATTACTTCTTGTTTCAAAGACAACATCATATTATTCCTCCTCAATTTCATCAAAAATAAGTTTCCTGTTCCCTTCAGTGACAAAGACATTATCAAATTCTAGGATCTCTACTTTCATCCCTATTTCCTAACGACTACTATCTTCCTCAACATATGGCCTATCCCATTTGCATGGTAATCCGTCATAATAGCCCTCCTCAATAGAAGAGGAGTCATCATCTAATTTCTCAAAACCAACATCATGTATCATATTAGGATAGGATTCTTACCCCTATTCTGATTCACAATAAGCTCCTTCATCCTCTCTAGCATTAGATTAGGGTTTGTTCCAGTTTAAGGTTTTCATTACTTTAGGTTCCCATCAATGCAACCATTTTTTTGTAAATTGATCCACGATCCCACTACATCAGCTTTCCATGCATCCACCCATTCATTGACAATCTATTAGCTCATTAATCTAGGTCTCACCACCATAAATTTCATCCATCGTAGCGACATTGATTGCCTTGTCGTTTGGGAGGCATCTTCTCTGGCGCAAACCAGGCTTGATACCAATTTGATGCAGCTTGCAAGTGAATGATTATCACAAACCATTGATTCACACATTACCAATTGGTGATCTTCAAAAGCCTATCGATTCCAAGAATACTAGGCAATTGGCATCAAATATCGAGATCTACACAAGAGATCTGAAATTTGGGATAAAGAGCAAGATGCACTATGAAAATTTCATTCAAAATAGATAACTAAAACTATCCTTTCATATGCCCTAGGGCTTACAAATATATAGGAAAAAAAAACTAAAAATTAAAATATTGTAAAATCCTAGCAATAAAGGCTAGTGGCCTATAATGAAACACTAGCAACCTTGGATGACAAAGCTGGCGGCCTTAGACGATGGCTTTAAAATCTTCGAAGCTGTGAATGTTGTGTGCTGGCTGAAGGTTGACGGTGTAAGTTGTTGATATAGACTTTCATCGCTTATTCCGCCTTTTCCTTCTGATGCCACTTTTCCCAATTAGTTATGTCTCATTCCTTCTACTACATCAAGAAGCTGGATAATTGAATATCACCATCTTTGTATAAATCATGCTAGGAAAATCTAATTATATTCATCGTCATCGATGAATATCTAATAATCTATATTCGAGTAATACTAGGAGAAGTAGTTTATTATAATAAAAAATAAAATAACTAATATTATAAAATTATAATCTATGTAAAATAATTATTTGAACATGAAATAAAAATTGTTTCTTATATAAATGCCGAATTGAGGATTTGTTTGACAAATGTGAGAATATTATTTATAATACATGTATTGTCATGTTTGACATCGTCTGCATGTAGGGCATGATTTCCTACCGTGTAAAAAGATGAATATTGAGATTATATGAAATAAAAGAAAAAATAATAAAAGGGACAACATGAAGTAAAAAAATGGAGATGTAGCAAACAATAAATCATAATGATTTCTTCAAATAAATTTTTAAATGTAATATTGTTTAATACAAACAATGTACCATACAAATTGAATTTCTTTTGAGCTTCATTCATGCAAAGATTGTAATATGTGTATATATTGCCAATGTCAGTACGCAGAATAAGTGTTATGCCATGTAGACAAGGTTAGGTGTTGTTACCATTAGTAATAATAATAATAATAACATGAAACGTGAAATGTGCTAAAATAGTGAAGGATTTTAAGATTTATTCAATTAACCTTATGATTATGTAGGTATTGTTATTTAAATATGTTGACATGATTGGATTATTTGACAAGATTTAATCAGTTTATAGGATAGAAAATTTAATACGTTGGTATTTAGTATTAGAATGAGCTTTTATAATATTTGGGCTTTGTGGAATATAAAATTTGAACTAGTAGATAGATTTAGTATCAATCATGCTTAAATATCAAATTAGGGTTCAAATTGACTAAATAACTATTAGTGGCTTTATAAATTAAAATTCGTTTAGAAACACAACCTTAACAATAACATGATTTCTAGCCAATTAGGCCTATTTACACCAAATGGTCAACTTAAATCTCAACAAGTCTTCCTCGCTTTAGGGCCTAAACCTTATACTTTATGGGCTTAAATTCCATAGTATAGGTCCAATACCTTTTTTACCCATTCCAAGTGGGCTTATTTCTAAAATATTTAAATTCATCATCAATTCCATGTATTGAACTACCTAGTTAGGCTCTATCTCCTTCCATGAGCCTAAAAGCTTTATAATAACCTTGATAAGCCTAAATAGGAAATTACTAGACCCAACAGCTAAATTATTGTCAAAATTAATTCTAATTGGCTTAAACACAATTCATAGGTTCAATAACTAATATTACTCTAATTGAACCTATTTTCAAAATAAAGTACAATTTTCACCCAGGGCTCAATTCCTAAACCCCAAAGCTCATTACCTTAAAAAGTGAAACACTTAGATAAATTTTTGTTATACCTAACTTAGGACTCCTAAAGACTCAAAACATCTAAATAACAAATTCAATTTCCAAATTCAATATACTCAAGCGCCTTATACTACATAAGACTTTGCATTAGTTGATTAATTAATATGACTTAAATCACTTCTTTGTATACTTTATTCTTATACAATTAATCTTTCTTGAAAAGACATTTGGTAACTTTATTCTTATACAATTAATCTTTCTTGAAAAGACATTTGATAACTTATTGTCTTCTGTGTGATCCTCTACCATCTATTGATTTGATATTAGGTACGCAGTGACATGCGTATTGTTTTCTTAAGGTAAACATTCTTAAATGGACTTAACTTGAGGATGACTTAATAAGTGAGTGTGTTGTTTGTGCTTTTGTCATTTAATTTGGGTCTGGGAGCAACAACCTTGCTAAATATTGCCAGCATGGTAGTTAGGCTCTTAGGCTATTGTTGATGGCATTAGGATAATGTCTATTTATGTTCGGTGAAAAGTAGCATATGTAGTTCATGACTATAGGTATTGATTGAGTTAAATATCATTATGGACTCAAATAAATGGAGATACATAACGGTTGTGAACCCTTGATAAGGCTATTACATAGAATGTTCCTATAAGAGGCTATGGTATTTGGCTTGCCTTAATCAACCCTCTGAGTAATTGCTACTATTTAGGATCCCTAGATTCCTATGGCTTATTATCTAGAGTATGATTACTCCTGTGTTGTTTGAATCACCTTAAATAATAACTACCAACTATTGGTTGTCGCATTACATATAGTTTAGGTGCATGTGCCATAACACATGTGTTTACGTTGCTGTGTATTGGGTTTTGGCTCACTCATGTTGTTTTTCAAGTATTGATTGTGTTGGTAGCTAGTATTATGATGATTTATGGTATGGGATTGACTTAAAGGTGCTTCTTGAAGAGCTCAACGATAAGAGTGAGGCTCATATTTTATTTTCCTCGGGACTTTAGTTATTTTAGACTTATTGTTATCTTTTAAGCCTTGCTAAGAGCCTTGGACTTGTATCGAGTTTTAACATTTTTTTATCTTTTATTGTCGTTATCTTCCATGGATATTATGGAGACCTTTGAAAATGATGCTATAGTATTTTTTTTTTTTTAATGATTAGCTTATGCATGAGAGTAGTCTTTTTATTAGATATTTTATACAAATTACATTTCCATTGCATCATTCAATGTTTTCAAAAGCTAAATAAATGATTTCAAAATATAAAATTGGTTAGCAAATGCATTAGATAAACTGGTCTTTTAGGTTTGGCTTTGTGTATAATACTTCAACATTATATGTGGAAATACTAGATACATCTTAACTCTAATAGGGAGTGACAAACTGAACAGTAGAATGCTTTGCTTTAGCTTAAGAACTCTATTGAAAGTATCATGACTATCTGAGTCCTATGTTGTCCCTTCCCTCTCCCCCCGTCAACACACACACAAAAACACACATACACACAAATAAAGACATATAGCATCATGGAATAATGATATAGATTGTTTCCTATGCGGTGGTGTAACCTGATAATAAAATTGGTGATGTCATCAATCTTGACATAAGTTGCTCTAGGCTAATAGGTGAAATCGACAATAGCAGCTCCCTATTCCTCCTCCAATCTCCAAAATATGTGAAGTCTATATCTTGCATATAATGCTTTATGTGGCTTACTAAATTCATTCAATCAACTTTCAAATTTGGTTAATCTTGAACTTTCCTTCAGTAAATTTTATGCAATTATTCATTTGGAGATCAGTTACAGCACATTAAAAGGCACCATGAACAACAAAAACTTCTTATTTCCCCCTCAAAATCTGCCAAGTTTAAATCTTTCGCACAATGATCTAAGTAGCTCCTTAAACTTTATTAGTCAAATTTTGTAATATCCAAATAAATTTATCTATAATGAAGGGTAGTGTTGTAATATATTGTTGTTTAAGAGGTTAATTTTGTCATTTATCATACGGATTTGGACTTGAAGAAGTTGTGCACAAAGAACAAGATGGAGAGGACTTAGGCTAGCTATAAGCTACCAGCTTTGAAGTGCAAGGCTGCCAGTAGTAAGCACCATTGGCTTTGTACCAACTTTGGAGCTTCGGATGATTTGCGAGCAAAATTGTGAAAGATGGTAGCGTATGGGTGAAAGCCAGCCTTAGGCCGCTAGCTTACAATTGAAGGTTGCTGGTGTACAACTGGCCTATGTGGTTCTATTCTTTGTTTTGATTTAAAGCTGCCCTTGAGCCGCCAGCTTGGTTCCAGCCTATTTTACACGAATTAAAACGTCTTTCTTGGTCCTAGGGTTCCCTAATTTATATATATACACACATCAAGTCTTTAGTTCTCTCTTCATATCTCAACCTAAGGCAAGATCTAGGTAAGAATCCCTCTCAAATCTCTTTTTGGTCAATCTTTGATTAAATCTTGGTTTCTAAAGATTGTTTCTTTGATTTGGGGAATCAAAGTTAGTGGAGACGATTTCGATGGAGACCAAAACCCTAAGTTGTGATTGGAGATCTTGGTTCTATAGTCAAGAAAATGTGAAATCTAAAGTTTTTGGTAAGTATTGAATCCATCAATCTTTGTTATTTTAAAGATGGAATCTTTTCTGATAGTATTATTATTATTTATTGAGGATTTAGGGTCTTTTTTAGGAAAATTGGTGAAATCTATGTTTAAGGTTTCGTTGTTTGGTGATCCTAGAAGATAAGTGTGTAGATCTAATATTGTAAATCTTATGTTTTAACTGTGGATTTTAAGGTTAGGGTTTAATTATGAATGTGAAATTGGCTTTTGATTTGATGGAAGTTGATGATCAGGTTTCAGTGGAAATTAGGGTTTATAGATCTTTTAAGAGGATTTGTTACTACGGAGTTCTGTGAAAGAGGCTGAATCAGGTACGGCCTTGCTTACTTGTTGTTTATGCGTGTAGGATTAGAAAAATAAATTGACTTAATTCTATTCGAATTATAATTAAAAAGTATGCTGTTTGTGTTTGGCTTTGGTTAGTAAAGACCACACAGAGTGTGATACTAACGAGACACCTTGATGATCTTTGTGTGTCGTTGTCCCTAGTAGAGTTGCACTTGGAGATGATTCCAGCAGATTATGATTCATGCCAGGCCTTACGGTGGTACGCAACGATACGTGGAGAGTACTTAACATCAATATAAGTATATTAAGTATTTTATATAAAAGTTTGTTAATCATGGTCCTGAGTTACTTCGGGTTTAGGACTAGATGCATATGGTTCTAAATTGTGATGTTTGCTTCACTAATCAAAGATAACAACATGTGTTTGTTGCATTAGTTTAGAATTATATGTGATATTTGTATTTTGCATGTTCATGTGTACTTATTTATGGTATGACGTACTGGGCGTTTTCACTCATTTCTTTATTTTTCAGGTACACGTAAATGTGATATTGTTTATGACTTGTTCAAGTATGATCTATATAAGATCATAGGGATGGTGATAGTGGACTTGACTATCCAGCTGAGAACCATTAGATCTTGGCTATTGGAAATAGGAGAGAGAGTTATGGAAGACTATTAGGAGTTTTATTTTTATGTTATTAGTTATTGAAAACTTTATGAGACTAGTTTGTTAGGTTTTATTTGGTTTAATAACATGAAGTTTCGGATTTTGTTAGTTCATGTTTTCAAAAATATCATTTTATGAGATGTTTTAAAGTAACCATATGTGAGTTTTGGTGATATATTTGGTATAATTTTGGTATAGTGTTTTATGGCCTTGGCATGTTCTTACTAAGAGAAGCACGTGGCGAGTTATAATGCCTTTAATTTAGGCGTTAAAGCTTTCAAGATTGATACATCTTAAGCTTTCCTTTAATGGGTTTTCTAGCATTATTCCTAATGAAATTGCTTGCTTATCTCAACTTAGTTTACTTAATCTCTCATGTCATTATTTAACACTAGAACAATCCATTGTAGAATCACCGATACAAAACTTGACTCGAATATAGGAACTTAATCTTGGGGGTGCTAGAATGGATGGTGTTTCTCCTAGTTCTCTTTTTCAAATCTGTCTACTACTATCCTAAGCCTAGATATACAATCCTACTTATTTTTAGATGTCCTTTGATGTTAAGTCAACGTTTTAGATGTTTACAAAGGTTATTAATAAGATGAAAACAAGGTTATAACATCACCCTGTAGGTCACTTCTGCGATGTGGGACGTAATAGGCTTTGGGGAAAAAGAACACATTGTCACCCCCTATATCATGCTTGTGACGGGGGGTGTGACAACCATCATCCCTTGGATCATGCCTTTAATTTTTTTTCTTTTAGGAGGGTAGGGGTGTGTTTGACAACGTCGTTGATGATGTTTTGCATTTCATGGACATCGTCACAGTAGTGATATGCCTGTTATGTCAAAAATTTCCTTGATAAGAAGATCTCACGATCGTGACCCCCTATTCATATCCCCTATACTCCAAAATAATAATAATATAAAAAAAAATCTCCCAAAAACATGTCTTCACTGATCATTAACTTGACAAAAACTCCAAAATCATAATTAACAACATTTAATTACTTTTTTAATCAGCATACCAATAATTAATTGTCTATTCTTTCCTTCTTTCACCATCAACAATCGAATCCACCAACAAGGAATTGTAGGATTTTTTTTTTTTAATCTTTCTCTTAATGCATAAACACCTTTAACATTGGTTACGCCAATTAGTCAATATAACATCTCTAGATTATCAAAAGACAGAAAAAGGAGAAAACTTAAATCTATTAGCCTGCGTTATTCCTTGAAAGGGAGAGATTAAGAAGAGGAAGTTTTAAGGTTTATGGTTCTTATGAAATTGTTGTAGAGAAAGATCTGTATGTCTTTAGGTGGGACGGTTTTATTATAATTATAAATATTTTGTTAAGAGTTAAATTACCCCTATTATACATGGAAAAATTACACACTTTTGCACTTCATTATGTATATTTTATTTTATATTACAATATTTACATATAAATAATTTAAATCATAATAATCAACTTACATTAATATTATTTACAATTATATATACTTTATTTATATTTTAATAAATTTTAAAAAATTAAAATTTCAATTTTATTTAAGTATGTAAATATCTCATAGCAAGGGAGGGAAGGAAAATTCTCACGTGGGAGGGACTACAAAAATTTTCATGAAATAGTTGGTGCGGGCGCCAACTTTCCAATTGAAAATTAGAGGCGAAGTTTGTGTCAATTGGCTTAAAATGAGGTGAAATCCACCTTGTTGACTAGGATTATGAGGCGAATTTCGCCTCACTATCCTAGTCATGAGGCGAATTTCACCTTAGTGGTAAAGTGAGGTGAATTTTGCCTCAACCCACGGCTATATATCCAAATGCACGCTTCACATTTTCTTTTTAACAATCCATTCTTATAAATCTCTTTGTTTCTCTCTCCGATCTCTTCTAAATTTCATTATGTTCATGTTTTAATTTTTTTTCTTTTCGATTATCTTGTTTTGTGATGATTTTAAGCCAATTTTTCCATGTGTGTATTTTGTAGGTATTGATCATCTTATCAATGTGTTAATATATATTCAAGAAAATCAAAATAAAGGTAATATCTTATTGTTATAGGAGTATAGTTGTTTTCTTTTGATTTGTATTTGTTTTATGTTTGTTGTGTAATTAATGAATTTTATTTGATGATTTCAAATATGTAGTTTTTGCACAAATAAAAATGCATTCATGACAATATCATAATTTCAATATTTATAAAATTTAAGTAAAAAAAATGAAATAGTAAAAATATTTAATTAATTATAATTAGTAATATTAAATTGCTATTAAACATAACTCAAAATATGAAATATTTATTATTATAAATATTTTATTAATTTCAATTTGAATAATTTTTATAAAAAAATATGAATTTTTAAATTTCAAATACCGGATATTTAGATTAAAAAAATTGGATAAGAAGCGAGATTCACCTCTATATTCTTATCAGAGGTGAAAGTTACCTATTTTTTTTATTGATGCAAAATCACCTCCCTCTTTAAATGTGAGACGATTTTCCCCTCTTTTGGGCCTAGGCCACTCAACACGTGCTAAATTTTGAGGTGAAATTTTTCTCTTGGTGAGCCTACTGAGATGAAAATTTAACCTTATGAGGCGATTAAATTTCCCTCAAATGGATAGATTTTTGCTAGTGAGTGCTCACTTTAGCCCACCAAATATAGGAGAAGATGGGACGCATATCACCCATTTGGAGTCTCAACCTGTTTCATAGCCGCCTACAACTCGAGTATTGAGTACTTCACGCTGATAGATAGTATACATACACACGATATAACATTGAAGTCCTTTTAATGGATTCTGATCCTTACTTTGTACTGGGTTAATGTCATAATGAAAATTTTTCACTTGGAAAGCCATAATTGGGATCTATCAGCAAATTGCTATGAACTTGGCCTCAATAAATACATGTTCTGCTCATATTGGCGAGTGAATCGGACCTGGCCTGCTTAAATAGTCATGTAAAGAACTGCAACTTTAAAATCATTCCCCACCTCCTAAAAAATGAATTTTACCCCAAAAAGCGTGTTCTCTTCCGTATTATTATTTTTCTTTCCTCATGTTTTATTTGTTTTTTGATTTTTTTTTTTTTCCTGTTCGATCTCTCTTTCTCTCCTATTTTTTTCATTACTGTAATTTCGACTTGAAAATAATTATAGACTTGATACTACAAAACTGGCTAAAAATTATTGCGATTTACTGTAATTTCACAGCATGTTTCAAGATCAACATCCACAAGCTGGCCACATAGCATAGCTGCCAAAGACTTGGTCTCGATAGGGGCAACACCTGTCCTAAAGGTGTTAAATCATTAGAGTGCTACTGAGGTGATCCTGGTTCTGTACTTACTGGGATTTTATTTCATTTATGGAATCCTATCAGCCGAATTATTCACTTAATTATTTAATCGTTAAAATAACTATAGTAATTAGAGTATTAACTATTTTAATAATTCGATCACAGTTAGGTATGATATGAGCCGTTGATAATCAATAGGATCGATCTATAAAAATTAATGATGAATCATAGAATTTTGCTACCATTCAAACGCCAAAAGGGACTATAAGTAACGTTTTCAATTTCAATACGAAATGAAAAGAATTTCAAAAGCAGTATTTCTAGGATTTTTTCCGCCAAACATCCTATGCTTATAGATTTTTTCCTTCATCCAACACTTGATGATCGAATATGTTATATATATATATATGTATTGTAATTTTATTTCAATAAATTTAAAGGATTTCTAAATTATATATCTAATTAATTATTTTTTTAATTATAGATTGTATGTAGATAGTATTATGTATTACCATTAAATATAATATATACTTTCAAAATGTGATATATTGTTTATAAAAATGTACATACTAATATTATCTATTATCACTATTCTCAAGAAATTTCAATTGCTCCAAACAAATATCTCCCCCCTATCAACGGTCAATTCTATGTCCCTTATATATGAACAACAACATCCCCGTTGATGTCGGGAGAGACCTTAAAAAGACAAATATCTTGGAGAGCCTTCCTGCCGTGAAAGTTGAATAGTCGTCCTGGTTTCTACTATAAAAGTTGGAGCAATGCGTGCAATCATTTATTTTTCTCTGTACTCACGTCAAGAACGATGGCATCAAATCATAACCTCCTTATTGTCGATCTTTTCTCTTTAGTCTTACTTATCCTAATTTCAACTTCTTATTCCAATAACCATCCATGCTTAACTGAGCATAGAGATGCTTTGCTTCAGCTTAAGAATGGATTTTCTTCTGACGTGACAGTATACCCTACATCATGGGATGAAAATATGGATTGCTGCTTATGGGATGGGGTAACTTGTGACCAGAGAACTGGGGAAGTGATTGGTCTCGACATCAGTTGCAAAGCGCTAAATGGCACCATTGACAACAGCAGCTCCCTGTTCCAGCTGCAAAGTTTGCAGAGCCTAAATCTTTCACACAATGTTTTGAGTGCTCCTTGAATCCATTCGGCCAACTTTCAAATTTGATGCATCTTGACCTTTCCTTTAATGAATTTTCTGGCATTATTCCTCACGAAATTGCTCATTCATCTCAAGTTCTTTCACTCAATCTAACGGCCAATAATTTAACGCTCACAAGTCTTGTTGCAGAATCAATCATACAAACTTCATGCAGATACAAGAGCTTGACCTCACGGGTGTTAGAATGGATAAGCTTTCTCCTAGTTCCTTGTTGAATCTGTCTACTACTTTGACATCTCTAAGTCTTAGCAGTTGCAATTTGACAGGGAGATTCCCAGATTATATTTTTCATTTACCGAATCTGCATATTCTCAATGTGAGTGAAAATTTAGGTCTCACAGGTACACTACCAAAGTTGAACTGGGGCAGTCCACTCATCGCTTTAGATCTCTCTACTGCGAACTTCTCTGGAGCTTTAAGACCATCAATTTGCCAAGTGAGTTCTCTCCGAGTCTTAAATCTATCAGGCAACAAATTTTTTGGTTTGCTTCCAGAGTGTTTGGGAAATTTGACCAATCTTCAACATTTAGATATGAGTCATAACCAATTGATGGGACCGTTGCCGCAATCATTGAAAAACTGTACTCTTTTGGAACATATAAATGTCAGCTCCAACATGTTAAGCGATACGTTCCCATCTTGGCTAGGTCGTCTCCCTAAATTGAGTGTTGTTGACTTGGGACAAAATAGTTTTAATGGCTCACTTGGCAAATTATTTAATCGATCCATATTGAGTGTTCTCATTCTTCGTCAGAATAATTTTAGTGGTCATTTGCCAGATTTTGATGGCCATTTATCCCTTTATGTATTAGATTTGTCCAATAATAGTTTTGAAGGGTCAATTCCAAAGTTACCTCAGCACCTTTTAGTGTATTTACAATCCAATAACAACCTCCAAGGAGTGATCCCTCTATACATTTGCAAGATCATGCCTGTTGTTCTTGACTTGTCAAACAACAATCTCATTGGAACTATTTTACCATGTTTGCTAAAACTTGGTGGCGTTGTAAATCTTGGAATGAATAATTTAAACGGTGCTATTCCTGATGTATTTGCGGAAAATACTTCCATTGGGGCCCTAGATATAAGCGGGAACCAACTCACGGGGCCGTTTCCACGTTCAATGGTGAATTGCACAAAGCTAGTGCTCCTAGATCTCAGTAATAACAACATTGAAGATTCTTTTCCGAACTGGTTAGAGACTCTTCCGAACTTGCAAGTACTTGATCTAAAATCCAATCATTTCAATGGGAAGTTAAAGACCTTGGTGGATCATCCATTTCCAAACCTAAGGTTGTTTGACATCTCCGACAACAATTTCACAGGTCCTTTACCTGTTGAATACATGAGTCAATTAGATGCCATGAAAAACGCAAATGTCACTCGGAATGGTTTGCAGTATTTGGATGATTACTTCTTTGAAAATGTTTACAAACATTTGTTTTGGTTGAAAGGGTTAAGGTCGGATATGTTACCTAAAATTAGGTTGACAATGAAGGGGTCTAGATTTGAGTTACCAAAAATCAATGGCTTTAATCTCAATTGACTTTTCATACAACAATTTCCAAGGGGAGGTTCCAGAAGTCGTTGGTGAACTTGTTGCTCTCAAGGGGCTAAATCTTGCTCATAACATTCTTACTGGGAGCATTCCTTTATCAATTCAGAACCTGAACAATCTAGAATGGCTAGATTTGTCTGCAAACAAGCTCAATGGCTCGATTCCTAATGAGCTTACACACTTGACAGGACTCGAAATCTTAAACCTCTCATATAATGATCTTGGAGGAAAGATACCACGAGGGGGACAGTTTGATACATACCCGATGGAATCATTTATCGGTAATATGGGATTGTGTGGATTCCAAGTAGCAAAGGCATGTGATGGGCAAGATGATACAGAACAACCTTTTCCTCTTATTGAAGAAGATGGCTTGAATGCATTTGATTGGATGATCATCTTCATGGGATATGTTTGTGGACTAGTAATTGGCATGTCCATTGGGTATGTGGCCATTGGGGAAAATCTGCTGAAGAAGATAGCAAGGTCATCAAGATAGAGAACTTCAAGATTTTGTTGAAAACTTCTTGCCTTGTTATATTAAAAATATAGCATATAAATAGATATATATTAAAAATACCTGTTGTATACGTTATGTGATATATAATATGAGTTATATGTTACAAATAATTAATATTTTATATATACTTTAAAAGTTTTATATTATATAATTTATAAAGTCTATAAAGTTATATATAGATAATCTATAATTTACTATAGATAAAAAATCTTATTATTAATATAAATTCCTATAATATTTTTTATATATAATTAGTATTTTTACAATACACACACATGATTTATTGTTGGGTAATGATTCAAAATAAGTGGATATGATTTAAAAGTAGTGAGTCTATCTATGCTAGTTATTTTTAAATGTTTAGAAAGTTTGTTTTGATATTTTAGTTGGTAGGTTTCTATCTTTTTATTTAGTAGTTATATGAATTTGTTTCTTTATTCTTATCTTGTTGAGATAATGGATAAACTCTATCTCTTTTGTAAGCCTATTTAAAAGCATTTATTTATATCAATTGAGTAGTTAAAAAAAAAAAACAATTATTCTACTCTTTTCTTTAAAAATTCCAACATGATATTAAAGCTTCATAGGTCCTAAGGATTGTGAGGTCATTGATGGAAAAAAAAAAAAAAAGATTTGAGCATTTGTAGAAAAAATTGCAGAATGAAAAATGAAGAAGAATAAACAAATATGACACGTGGCCATAGAAGAAACTCTCTTTTAAATAGATGGTGAGAAGTGCACCATGAAAAAGGATTTGGAGAGATGTGCTCCAAGAGTTGCCGATAATGTGCATCAACAAGGTAAGAGTTGGTGATAAAGTGCATCAACAAGGTTTTTGATGAGATGTGCACCATTTAGTGAAGAGAAGTTCTTTACAAAATTGAGAAGATT
Source organism: Combretum micranthum (assembly GCA_024138025.1). NCBI lineage: Eukaryota > Viridiplantae > Streptophyta > Magnoliopsida > Myrtales > Combretaceae > Combretum > Combretum micranthum. The sequence goes on from JAMXBD010003008.1 coordinate 96,876, forward strand.
GGAGAGAAGTGCTTTTTTTTTTTTTTTTTTTGTAATTTTGAATCAAAGGGGAATGTGAGATAATGATTCAAAAATAAGTGGATATGATTTATTTATGTTGGTTAATTTTAGATGTTTAGAAAGTCTGTTTTGATATCTTTTTATTTAGTGGTTATGTGAAGTTGTTTCTTTACTCTTATCTTATTTAGATAATGGACAAACTCTATATCTTTTGTAGGCCTATTTAAAGGCATGATGTTTGCGTCAATTGAGTAGTAAGTAAAAAACCAATTATTCTACTATTTTCTTTCAATGCTAAAAATTCCAACATTTATAACACATTCTTGTAATGCATTATAACCAATATATAATGTGAGACCCTGAATTCATTAGATGTAAAATTATCCCTAAATCAATATGGAAATATCCTAGTAATTAAAATAAAAATCAAATTTAGGCAATAATTAGAATCGAGTAGAATAATCAAATAGGAAAGAAAGTACAAGAACTATGGTGACCCTAAAAATCAAAAGAAACTGTTCAATTAGGGATTTATAATAAGAACTATGCAAAATTCAAACTAAAATATCTCAAACCCTCACCTAGTTAAATCAGAAATGGTTTAATTGAATAATATAATAGATAGTTAATTGTGACATTGTTAGATAGTTTAAATAAATAAAAGAAGCAAATAATAGAATATGATTAGACAATTTGATATAATTAAATTAGCAAGTAGGTTAAGTTGAATTTGAGATTTAAAACACCTTTTTTCAAAATGGTTTAATTATTTTATCTATCCATTCTAACGAATTGAATTTCATAATCTCTTCTAATTTTAAATCATAATCTCTTAAATGGTCAATGTAAATGTTTTATTTAAACTCTTAGACCTTGAATTTTAGTTGAAGTTTCATTTTTCGAAATCTTTATAATTTTTTAAATCAATTACTTGTTTAGAAGTATCGATTTCTAAACCTAGATCCAAATTAAATACCGATTTCTTATAAATTAAACTCTTTAAGTTAGAGTTTTGATTCAAACTGGTAATTTCAAACGTATATATTATGAAATTATTTTCTAATTAGTTTTGATACTTAATATAATTATCAGAAATGTTTAAATCTAATACCTTTACTAAAACATATCCTTTATTTTTCTTTTTCTTTTAACCTTGGAAGCTGGCTTTTTCCTTTTCTTTTTCTTTGCTTCTTTTCGGTTGTTGTTTTCTCTTCTTTTTCCTCTTCTTTTTCTCTTCTTTCTCTCTCTCAATTCATCATCTCAAATCTGAAGTTCAAGGAGATCTTAGGAGAAATTAAAGTTGGAAATAAAGATAAGAGATGGAATATAAGCTCAGGATAGCTGCATCAATAAGAAAAGAAGATCAAGAAGCTTAAGTTGGCTATACAAGTTAGATTGCTTTTCTCGTTGAATATGTTGTTTATGTTTGTATACGATGTATTAGAATTAGATATATATATATATATATTAGGGTTTTTCTTAAAGTTGATAATCTAAGAATGCATGAGCTTCTATGTTGAAACTTAGGTATATAATCAAACATGTTAGAACTAGGATTTTGATGAAATATGATGTAAAAATACGTGTATAAGTGTTATGGGTTATAGTTATAGAAGTATAATTTGATTTTAAAGTGTTTTTTTGTTGAAGAAGTAAGACATGTGGATAAAACAAGTTAAAATGTAATGCTCTATTTTTCGAAATAGAGCATGATAAGAACATGAGAGACCCCATTTAATCGTGCTCTTTTTTCATGAAAAAATTTTGATATAATGTATCAAAGAAGAAACACGGCTGTAACATTGCTAACCTTGGCCAACCATGCTTCTCTCTTATTCATTTTACAAGGACATTTCCAAAATAACTCGATAGGAACACGACCTTCCTTATCCCACCGTGTTCTTTTATGTTTCATGCATGTTTTATATGTTAAGTGAAACATGGCTAAAACATGGCCACTCTTATCTCTTTGTGTTTCTCTTAGATTTTCGAACACAATGCATGTTAAGAGGAACATGAGAGAAACACGACACAACCTATCTTACTGTGCTTCTCGCTATTCTCTAATCCTTAAGAACACGATGAGTTATTTTTTTTCATGTTTCTCACGTGAAAGAACACAAGATAAACACTAGATGTGTATTTGGCTATGTTTATATATACGACTTGGTACATGGCCATGTACCATCCCCAATTTTGCTATGTACTTCCCAAAAGCGAAAAATAGATAAAAACAAAATGAAATAAATGAATAGAAAATAATAAATATGATAAGTTAGTATTTATATAATTAAAGATGGATTAATTAAAGTTAAGTTAAAGAATAAATTAATAGATTAACTCATTTGAGATAACATAGTTCTAAGTATAAAAATGAACTTAGTTAATAATTTTAAGTTTAACATGGCTTATTGAACCTTAATAAGTTAAAATGAATTAGTTAATGGATCTAAGCTCTACTAGGCTTAATAATAAACTAAAATGAATTAGATCGATTAAGTCTAAACAACTTGGTTAAGACTAAAATAAACTTAACATGGAAATTAACTTAGATAATATAAATGTAATAGGTTAGGCTAAACCAATAAATAAAATAAGAAGTATGATGTTTCTAAAATATAATAGATCAAAGCTAGGTTAATTAAAATGATTTGACAAACAACAAAGAACTATGTTCTTGGTAGGGCAATCTTCACAGCCATAGCGAGGTTCCTATTTTCATGTTTGGTCAAATGAAACATAAAATGATTTGTTAATAAGAATTCAATGTAAAAAGGATAAATAATTGAATTACTTATATAATTTAATATTTGAACAAATTTTTTAGTATGGTTTTTGCTTCTTCTGGCCTATCTTTTGACCTCTCCAAGATTTCAAATAAGGTACACAACAACTTGCGTGTTAATTGTTAGGATAGGAATTTAAAATGGATTAAAACTTAAAGACGACGTAAAAATTAATGAGTATTGATTGTGCTTGTGTTGTTTAATTCAATCCGGGGAGCGTTAACCTTCTTTAGAGCCAGGCATGGTAGTTTAGGTACTTAGACTACCCCCATACCATGATGCAATGGTATGCCATGATGTAATGACAATTCTTAAGTGGCTCAATGGGTAACTAATGGGGCAAACGGTATCAGCGTAACATCTATCTTGATTGATGAGAAGTAATATAGTAAGGCTCCTATTTATAGGACCGGTTGAGCCTTACTATATTATGGACTGTGATGGGTAGAGTATATGTAATGGCTTTGATCCCTAGATGAGGCTATTTTCCTTTTCGGTTAAATATATGAGATATAGGTATCTAGGCTGCGTATATCAACCCCCTAAGCAGTTACTATTACTCAGGACCTCTAGATTCCCAAAGGCATGATTCAGAGTGTAAGTGCTCTAGTGTTGATTTATTCACTAGTTTAATCTTGTGTGTTATATCGTGTGTGCTTGTATTACTGTTGTATTGGGCTTCAACTCACTAATTGTTTTCGCTCCAAGGGTTGATTGAATGTTAATGATGTTGATGATGATTAAATATTTGGAGTATGGGATGATTCAGGGAGCTTGTGGATGATTAAAGTGAGTTAGGGTTGGAAAATGTATTTGGTTTTGTTTATGTTTTATTCAAGAACTAGATTTGTCTTTTAAGGCCTATTATTCCTTTAAGAGCCTTGTCTAGAGCCCATGTTTTGCATTTCAAAGTTCTAAAGCGTTGTTTATCATCATGAAAGGTGTAAGGGATATTTCATGGTATGAATTTTTTTTTTCCTAATAGCTAATCTACTCATGGAAGTAGAATATAAAATGTTTTTATAAAGAATGATTTTCAATCATTGAATTTAGTTGTTTTCATAATTTAATTATATGATTTGAGGAATTGAAATTGATTAGTAATGTTCTATATAAAAAAATCCTTATACAAACTTGTTTGAATTTTTTATGTAGAGTAAGTCAAGTCCTTATACAAACTCAAGTAAATTTAATTTAAGAAAAGGAAAAAAAATTTCTTAAGTTAAAAGGAACTTTTAGGGAAAAATGAATTAAATCATAAATAAAAATAGTAAATGGTAACTAATAAATAGTTAAATAGTAAATATAAAAAAAAAAAGGAAATGTAATTAGTAAAAGTAAAAATTAGAACTCAAGATTTTGGTAAATTTAGGGTAAATTTCTTAAAATAATTACAAATTCATCATAAACGGCAATTGATAAAACAAATGGCAACAATACCAAATGAGGACATAAACATCAATTAAAATTATGTAAAAATCAGGAAAAATCTAGAAAATTCATAATATAAGGTCCCATAATTTTTTCAAATAAATAAAAATAATTGCATGCATGCAAAAGGTTGTCTAAAATTTGTAAAAATATCAAACATTTCTAAAAAATTACCATAACTTCAAGATTGAATGTGTGAAATGTTAGGAAGATGTAGTAATTTTTGCATGCATTATTATTATCACTTGGCAAATTTAATAATTAAAGAAAAACAAGAAAATTCCCTATAAATACTAACCAAACTTGGAAAAGTCACTACACACATTCGATCACTTAAATTCACCAAATTAAAAAATTAGAGGTTTGAGGGTCTTAAGAAGCCGTCCAACAAGCTTGAAGGTGGTAGTGTGGCCATCTGGTAGTAGCACTAGTGGTGGTTGCTCAAATCCTACAAGGCTTAATTGAAGGCTCAAACCGTGTTGTTCCAAGCTCAAATTTTTACTGAAGTACTCTTAAATATATTTAATAACATATAATTTTTCCATAATTTTTTTATGCAAGTTCAATATTTTTAAAAATTCACACAAATATAGCCGTTATAATGCCAAAATACAAAAACCAAAGTAGTTTGTATAAATTGTTCCAAATAATTCTTAAAAATCTTCAAATCACTATATCATTACTAGATGATGTTCATACTATCATTGCCTTAAGCTACAAAATTTTAAATATTTTTCTTATAATCTTTGCATAGTATCACTTATACTTAATAAAATGTTAAATATGAATAATATGTGTAGAAAGTATATTATGAACTTCTTAACCATTACCTAAGGTAACAATCAAGAATATGAATATAGGTATATAAATATATGCATGCAAGGCATTATATGTCAACCATGTTGTTAATTATGAGCTTATCCCTTATAATTATTAATTAACCATAATATACAAATGGGCTTAAAATGATATAACTATAAAAGAATAAAATAAAAGTTACAAATTTATGGTAAAGGATTGTGGCACAAACTTTATAACAATAAATAAATGAAGTAGTATAATAATGAGATAACATACTAACCTTAAACCTTAAAAGGAAAATGTGAAGCCAAAACAAAATTTCTTTCCAAGTGATAAATACTAATGTAATTAATTTTTTCCTTTAGGTGCTTGCTATGTATTCTTAAAGAATCCTTTCATTTATACTAATTGTGATTGTAATTAGCAAACAAATGTATGTGCTTGATCAAATGTTTGACGGTACTTCACCTTTCATGTTATGGAATGATAAGTTATGTGATCACCTAACTAAATTGGAAATTTTAAGAATCTATTCATAACCATACAAACAAAACGTGATAAGAGCTCATTATACTCACTTTTATAATCATACTTGATTATTATTGATTGTATTCAAATTTGAGGAAATGGTATTTAAGTATACTTATTGTGATATTTTAAGTCTTTGAGGACTTATATTACAAATACAAGAAATTTAGAGAAGTTTTTCTCAACTAAGGAGATGAAAACAATCAACAATGGCCAAATGAAATTGAAGGCTGTTGGCCTTCAACAACAAACATAGCTAGCCTTCAAATAAGGAACAAACGCTACCAGCTTTCAACAACAAAGTGACTCAGCCTTCAACAAAACACTATACATTAGCCATTTCAAATTTAATGCCACTAACCTTTTAGCTGGCCTTTAATCAATGGTGCTCCAACACTGCAAGCCTTCTTGATTTGAAAATCATTTCTAATTTCATGGTCGGCCAATTTAGATTTAAGACCATTGGCCTATGACTTGCATGTCTTTTTAATAGATATACTCCTCTTGTGGATCTTGTTTCATTTGGATGAACCTTAGATAGAAATAGAAGCTTATTCCTTTGCTCGTAGATATATATTAGGTGTTAGGTTAGTAGAAAGTTTTTATTTTGATTTTGATTGTGGATTCCACACCGAAATTAAGTAGAGGATACTATTTGAACATGGATTTGAGCATGAGATCACTATTTAAGGTGATTTCATTCCTTTCTCTTTGATTTCATGTTTTAAATGTTATTCAAAGCTTTTTCCTATTGATCTTGTAACGCCTTAAACTAAGACATTACAACCCGCCATGTGTTCCTCTCTTAAAAGAGACACGCAAAGGCTCTAAATCTCAATACCACAAAATATAAACATATAGAAATCTTCATGAACCCACATTTAAGGGTACTCTAGAAGGAACAAAACCCGTGAAACCTATAATTTATAACTTTTAAATATCTCTTGTAATATAAACTAAATTTGAGTTGGCAAAACCAAAGCCAACAATAATCCAGAAAAGATCTAACTTTCAACTTAAAATTACATAATCCTGTTTAATAAACTATTACATAAAACCAATACTTCAAATCCTCAAAAAGATAAATAATCAAAATTTTTTTTAAAATCTTCAAAAACTCAAGAAATTTTTTTTCATATGTCCTGTATAACATCCTATCCCTCTACAGTGTAGTCAGGCCCACTATCGCCATCTCCATGATCAAAATATAAGTCATAAAAAATATCTCCATTACCTGTACCTGAAAAAGAAAGGAATGAGCGAAAACGCCCAATATGCCAGTCGAAAAACAATATGCAAATGCACAAACAACATGCATATATATGTGCAACTAACTAAATGCAAACAATAAGATTATTATCTTCATTAAGCCTGCAAAACAACACAGTTCAGAATCATAGATCTCTGATCCCAAACTTAGAGTTACATAGACTCCTAAAAAACAACCAGATATCAAAAATAAATAATTATATACATATATTGGTGAATGGATACTCCCAAAACACCCGGAGCCATGATGCCAATAAACCTATATCTACTGGAATCATATCCAAGTGCAACTCCACTAGGGACAACGACACACAAGGATCATTAAGGTACCTCACCAGTATCACTGTCTGCCAGGTCTTTACTGGTCAAAGCCAATGACATCCAGAAAAACAAATTAAGCCAAATAGAATTAAGTTTATTCATATATCTGTTCCTACAGGCAACAATCAGAAAACTAAACCTACAAGCAAATACAACAAACAAGGAAAGGTCGTACCTTTTCCAATTCCAGGAACAATCTCTAAATCCATAAATTCTTAAAAACAACAAGAAATCTCCCAATCTCTTGAATATAACATATAACAAGAACAATATATAAATCATCACATCAAAACCCTAATTATCAATTCTCCAAAATCATCCAAAACCCTAACCTCTCAAGAAATCAACTGTAGAATCTCTTCGATCAATTCCCTAGAAAACCCAAATCTCCACAAAATCCTAATTGCATAAATCAACAAATACAAACAAATCCATCATTCTAATTCGATCTTTTAATGAATCTATGATTTAGAGGATGAAAACTTACTTTGATTTGACTTAAATCGAAATATTGCCAAAGACCGCAAAGAAACCGTAACCCTAGAACATCACCAATCATGAACAAACAAAACCATAAATCAGAAATCATTTCGATGAAATCTACATATGTAATAAGGGATTTAATTACCTTAAATGGATCTCAAATTCCTAATCATTCTCCTCAAGATTCAGATGATCTTCAATCTTCCTTAAACACCCACTCTTCAGATCTCCAAGAAAATTAGAACCGTTTCTCCAGTTCTTCTTAAAAACAAAAGAAAATCCTAAGGTAATTCATAGATTGAAAGACTTTAAAGGAAAGATATGATTTTGATTACCTGAATTCAATCTTCCAAGATCTCCTTTGACTAATAGAATCAAATCTCCAAACCCGATATGTATGTTTTCCAATTCTATCACAAATTCAATAATCAAACCCTAAGAAATCTAATAATCCATAATATCTTAAAACAAAAAAAGTGATTTAGTTACCTGATCTAGACTTTTGAATCCTTTGGCAGCTATAAACTCTCAAAGGATAAGAATCTAGGTTTAGAGTTTTGTTGAGAGTATGACAAAGAAAGAATACATAGGAATTTGTGACTTTTCATCTTCCGTCATGTGTCTATCATGTGACCAAAATTGTATTAAAATTAGATTTTATTGACATATTTAACCTTATAATTTATATCAATGGATACTTTTATCCTTCTTTATGTAATATTTACCTGTATATTATAGATCTTATTAAGGTTATGAGTTGATGATTTGAATTGTTTAGTTGTTGTTTTCTACAAGTGATTGAATTTATTATTGCTTATGTTCATGTTGTTCATGAATTCACCGATCATGTGCTTTAAATTGATTTTGGAATGCGTGTTAGATTAGGATTACCATTGGAAAATTCCTTTCTAACCAATTCTATGATTAGCTAATTTGGATTAAAAATATCATAGGGATATGGATTGCAATTCAACTAGGGTTTAGTAAATTATAAAGATTAGTTAATTAATCACTTTCTTAGGAATAGAAAAAATCGGTTGGTTAATTTAGGGTAATTACTTTCTTTGGTAAAAGAAGATTTTATCTGATACTCAATTGCTTGAATACATTAAACCCATTAGCAGTTTGGATTTACAAGGATATCTTGGGTCAATAGCATACATTCAATTGATTTTTTAATCTTTTTGCCTCTACACCTCATTCAATTACAGGTGTTGAAAATCTTAAATTCTTTGTAGATTAGTTTTATCTAAAATTCCAAATATATAATCTTTTTGATTTGCTTAGCTACGATTAGGACTACAACTGAAGCTAATCCTCACTCCTTATAGACACGACTCGAAATTTACTAAAATTTTATTATTGCACACGTCCCCAATATGGTAGCTGATGAATATTTGCGCTTGTAAAAAGAGTTTTAAAAAGGAGATATAAAAAAAGCGTGATCAAAATGCATTACACGAGACATCAAACATCTTGTAGTCATCAAAACCAATCATTTAGGTAAGAAATCAATAGAATTTCTTCTTCTAACCTTTATTAAACTAAGTGACGGTAGAGGATTTCGCAATAAAGGCTATAAGTTATCCGTGGATAATCCTAAACGGTTTTTAGGAGGACAATTGCCCATTACACATTCCTAGTTTTATGAAAGACATATTTGTATTAAACTCCTCAAAACTCATATTAGAGTAGGATTAATTTCTCTAATCTTGTGATAAACCGGTCAACATTATGTGGATGACATATTGTTTGATCATGCATACACTTAATTATATATTTGTTTGCTGGTTTCCTTTAAAATATATCGGAAGATTCTAATCACTTACTGAGCCTGTGGGAATTTGCTCACCACTTTATAGCTTGTCTTGTAAGAAATCTCTAGGATTATATCCCAAAATGCCTGGAATTGTACCTATAAGTATACAGACTCGTCTAACTTCCGTTTTGTAAGTATCTCTTAAATGTCGTATTAAGAGGTGAGCCTAGTGGCTATCGATTCTTTATGGAACATATTTATTAATCTTAATAAACACTTGATAATCATGATATGATGTGACTAAAAAAAATTTAAGGATGTGACATATAACAATTAAAATACACATTTATAATCCATGATATACTTTAAACAAATTCATATATTATGATATATTAAAGTTATACTTGAATTCATTTTCACATACTAGTTAACACACATTATTATTTATTTGATATCGTCATCATTATTTCATCTTGTACTTTATAACTATTAATTAATTAATAGTTATAATAATGGGCTGTTATTATTTTTGTTAATATAATAATAACATTGTTATTAATTATAATATAATTTCATAATATTATATAATATTCACCACTCCATGTCCCCATGACCATTACAATATTATCCTAGTTATACTGTAATAAGAGTTATAGTGACTTATTGTTATTCGTATTGTGTTATATTATTATGCTATGTTAAAGTGATAAGGTTATTACACATTTTTTAAATAATATTTCTTATTTTAAATGTTAAATTATATTGATACTATTATAGTAGTTCATTAATAAATTGTAATTAGTTATAATGTATTGATATTATGATGATTTATAATTACATAAAATAGTGTTAGTAATGTGGTAGTTATGATCTTACGTAATCAATATTATTAATGTGTAGCAAATCATATATTATCAAAGATATTGTAGCCATTGTAATATTATTGTATGAAAAATGATCATGGTTATCTATTGAATACAATAATTTAGCGATGTATACATATATATATATTATATATGCGCTATTATTATTAATACGACTATATATATTTATATATCTATAAAATTATGACACATAATAATTTAGGGTCCTAAATAAATTTAGGCTTTGGAATTATTTGAAATTTCTAAAATAAAGTTTATGTTTTTGTTTATGCCTTTCAAATTACACTAACCAACCATGGTCCTTATTTATATCTTCACTATACAACTATAATTATATGTTTCCAAGTATTCAAAAAAGTTTCTTTAATATTAAACTTATATTTTATTCATTTTAAATACGTCTCCTATACTTATATTAAAAATAATCAATATCTAAGCTCGAAAAAAAAAATTAAGAGTGATTTCAGTCAGTTTTTTAAAACTTTCTTAGAATTGTATTTTTTATTTTAACAATCATTATCAATTAGATTGTCGTAGAATTCAGAAGATTACATTTATCAATTTTTTTTTTTTATGGTGTAAAGGTATCTCAAGGTTAGAAGATGCTAAATAATAGGTAGCAGTTTCAAAATTTGGTACCACCTACGTCCGGGCTCACCCCTATTCTTTCCAATTATCAATTTTTTTCCTTTTTATAAGATTTTCTGTTTCTTTTTCTTTGTTTGCCCTTCAACTAATTAGTGTCTACACATATCATTACTTGCAATCAAGCATAATAAATCCCGTTCCACTTACGGAATATTGACTTTGATGTATTATGGTGGTTAACAGTTCATAGCTCGTCATTCTTAATTTACCAAATATAGTCGAAGAATCTTTCAAAAATCCATTTTTCTTTAACATTTTTCACGATACAGACCCCTCTATGAATCGGCAATTTAACATTGACGCATACTTTCCTTGATGCATTTACGAAGTAAATCCATGAAAGGCTTAACTTTAAAAAAGACTTGACTTGAGTTTCCAACTTGTTTATTGATCATATTTTCCAGGTTCATATCACTTACAATACGGAGAAAACATTTATTGGGCATGATATGCTACATTGAATGATTAATGGTACATAAAAATCGATTAAATTTTTCTATATAATCAGTTTTATAAAAACTGTGCATCATTTCTATCGAATCTACCGCTTGCTTAAAACATATTGATATATACCTACCACTCATTCGAGCACATAGTGTACCCTACCTATTGAACTTTTTTCCTTAAACGTGTAGATCCCGTTGGACTATAATTTTCCAATTTTCTTGTAGTCCGGGATGACTCAAACTTTCATTTTACTACTATTCTCTATGCCAAAACCACTACTAAATAATGCAGCAACGAACCTTCCATGCAATTGTAAACAAAACAACCAATTCTCTGTACTCCAGCCTAAGGACTAATGGCATCATTCTACAACACTATCATTCAACCTTTCATTTTAGTCTTGTTTCTCCAAATAACGACTTCTTTTTTAAAAGCACATCCATGCTTGATTGAACAGCAGAATGCTTTACTTCAGTTTAAGGAATCCATTGAATTCAATAAAAAAAGCAGGATAGCATCATGGAAGAATGATACAGATTGTTGCATTTGGGACGGGGTGGCATGTGATAGTAAAACTGGTGATATGATCAGCCTTGACATCAGTTTCTCTAAGCTAGTAGGCACCATCAACAACGGCAGCCCCCTTTTCCTCCTCCGGATTCTGCAGAGTCTAAATCTTCACTACAATGATCTAAGTGGCTCCTTGAGTTCTTTCCCTCAACTTCCAAAATTGTTGCATCTTGATCTTTCCTACAATTACCTTACCATCAACAACAAAAACTCCCTCTTCCTTCCAAATCTACAGAGTTTGAATCTTTCATTCAATTCTCTGATTGGCCCCTTGAGTTTCTCCTCCTTTCAACTTCCGAAATTGCTGCATCTTGACCTTTCCAACACTGAATTTACAGGCATCATTATTCCTCTTGACATCAATCAAGGTACAGTCCTTCCAATCTACAAGTTTAAATCTTTCACACAATAGTCTAATTGGTTCGTTGAATTTTTTCTTCTTTCAGCATCCAAAATTGTCACATCTGGACCTTTCCTACAATTACTTTAATGGCACTATCCTTCTTGACACCATCAACAACAGCAGCTCCCTGTTTCCCCTCTAAAATCTGCAAAGTCTAGATCTTTCACTCAATGATCTAAGTGGATCCTTAGACTTTCTTCATCACCTTTCGAGATTGATGCATCTTGACCTTTCCTTAAATAGATTTCGTGTCCTCATTCCTCATGAAATTGCTTATTTATCTCAACTTATTTCGCTCAATCTCTGGGTGAATAATTTAACTATGACGAGTTCTGTTCTAGAATTTCTGATTCGAAAACTTGACACAAATACAAGACCTTAACCTTGAGGGTGTTAACGTAGATGGATTTTTTCATGGTTCCATGTTAAATATGTCTACTAAGTTGACATATCTGACTCTTAGGAACAGTAATATGAGAGGGAGATTCCCATATCATATTTTTTTATCTACCAAATTTGCATATTCTAGAAACTTAAGGCTCGTAGGCACATTACCAAAGTTGATTTGGAGCAGTTCACTGATTTCTTTAAATCTCTCTTCAACAAGCTTCTTAAGAAAACTACCAAAATCAATTGGCAATCCGAAGGAGCTAGAGAACTTGGATCTTCACTCATGTCAATTTACAAACTCAATACCAGTGTCAATTTGCAGTATAAGCTCCCTTCAGGTGTTGGTTCTATCAAGCAACAAATTTTCTGGTTTGATTCCACAATGTTTGGGAAATTTGACGAATCTTCAACGTTTAGATATGGGCCATAACCAATTAGCAGGACCATTACCTCATTCATTGAATAGTTGTACTCATTTGAAACACATGAATGTCAGTTCCAACATGTTAAGTGATGTATCCCCCTTTTGGCTGGGTCTTCTCCCTAACTTGAGTGTTGTTAACTTGGGAAAAAACAACTTTTATGGTCCAATCATTAGATTAATCATTGGATCCAAATTGAGTACTCTCATCCTTCGTCATAACAATTTTAGTCGTCATTTGCCAGATTTTAGTGGCTATTCTCTTGAAGTGTTAGATTTTTCCAGTAACAGTTTGGAAGGGCCAATTCCAAAGTTATCTCAGGTATTTTTAATGTTTTCACTGTCCAATAACAACTTCAAAGGAGAGATCCCTATATCCATATGTGGTTCTTCACCAGCTGTTCTTGACTTGTCCAACAACAGTCTCACTGGAACTATTCCACCGTGTTTGCTAAAATCTAGTGGTGTTATAAATCTTGGGATGAATAAGCTGAAGGGTGATATCCCAGATATATTTGCAGAAAACACTTACATAGGGGCGCTTGATTTAAGTGGGAACCAACTCACAGGACCATTTCCACATTCAATGGTTGTGAAGTATTCTTTCTCTTTTAGTTTATTTATTCCACATGTACTATTTTGGTTGGCTAGTCTCCTTTCCCTTTTACTTGTAGTATATGTATTTCTTTTGGTCTATCTTGTGACAAACTTTTACAGATCAATACATTTCCACTTCTAAAGCTTGTAATATGCTTTGTTCTTTGCATTTTTAGACGCTTTGCTTTCACATGGTATCAGAGCGATGATACTCACACCAGGTTTGAATTGTTACTTCTGTTTCTTCAGTTTATTAGTATGGTCGTATCTCCATCTGTTAATCAATCTAGTTCCATTCGATGCTTCAATTTCTGATCCATTGTTCCTTTCTGGATTTGACAACCCTAATATGACAATTAGAAATTTGATTTTTAATGGAAATAATTACCTAGCATGGAGTAGGTCTGTTAAGCTAGGGTTAGGTGCTAAAATGAAGGTTGGATTCATTGATGGAACAATTCGGAAACCTAGTGATAATACGCCACATTATATGCATTGGATTAGGTTGGATCATATGGTTAGGTGTTGAATAATGAATTCAATGATTCCAGAATTACCACAAAATTTTCTTTACGTTGATTCTGTTAAACACCTTTGGGATGAGGTTGCAGAGTAGTATGGAATTTCCAATGGTCCTTTAGTGTTTCAGCTTCAATATGAAATAAGTAATCTAAAATAGATGAATTTAAGTGTCAGAGGTTATTACAATAAGCTCAAAGGGCTTTGGGATGAATTGGCGCAATTACGTGGATGTTCGCAGTGTGCATGTGGAAGAATGGAGTATTATAGTTGTGATATGAAGGAAAGGTTAGCAGATTTTGAGTCTACTAGCAAGTTAATGCAATTTCTTATGGGCTTGAGTGACATTTATGAAGGAATGCGATATCAGATTCTATCCATGGATCTTGTTCCTTCAGTAAACAAAGCTTTTTATCTAGTATAGTAGATAGAAAAACAAAGGTAGGTCACAAACTTGATTAATCCAAGTGTTGATGTGATAGTATACAATGCTAGAGGAAGGGGTTCCTTGGTTGATAAAAGGAGAAATATGCCGCGTCTCTTCTGTCAACATTGTAAGGTAGAAGGACACTCCATAGAGAATTATTTTCAACTCTTTGGATATCCGGACTGGTTTAAAGGAAAAAAATGAATGGATGGTGTTATATGAGTGTCAATAACTGTTTTGCTAAAGGAAATGGTGGTTATATTATGGATAAAACTGTTTGTACTTTTGCTACTCCTTTTGATCAATTTTCATATGCAAAATTGTTGAAAACAAGACCGTACAGGACATGGATTCAGCCATGGCACATGAAGTTTGTTTGGAAGTTATGCGGATGATGAAGTCTAAGGGAGTAAATTCCAATGCGCAAACAAATCATGTTGGAATTGATCAAATTCATTTTGCAAGTAACTTATATCTTTGTTTACATGCTCTTAGTAATTTTGAGAAATCTTGGATACTTGACACCGGTGCTACTAATCATATGACACCTTTCATTGATCTCTTGTCTGATTTACCTACATTATGTTAGTCCATTAATGCTAAGCTACCTGATGGGTCCCTAATATCAGTCAATCAAGTTGGGTCTATCAAGCTTACACAAACACTTTGTCTTACAAATGTTTTCTATGTTCTAAGTTGTACTCATAATCTCCTATCCATACACAATTTGCTTAGCCAACATCCTTATATTGTTGTTTTTGAAAAATCATCCTGTTATTTCCATGACCTAACAACTAGATTGATAGTAGCAAAGGCTAAACAAGTGAATAGGCTATATGTACTTAATCTTGAAGACAAAAACAGTGAAGATCTTACTTCCTTTCGTGCTGGCTATTCAAGTGGACATTGTTTGTAGAATTGTCATATTGCTGCTGATGTGAACAAAGCTGATACTAAGATTATTGTTGATCCAATTCTGTTACATAAACATTTAGGACATAATTCAATTTCTAAGCTTTGTCATTTGTACTTGTGTAAATCAAGTGATTTTACAAATTTCATTTGTGATATTTGTCAAGCAGCGAAATTCCATTGGTTGCCCTTTAATAGAAGTTCAAGTGTAACACAACACTCTTTTTAATTACTCCATCTTGATTTGTGGGGCCTTATGCTATTGAATCTATTACAAGAACACCTTTTGTGTTGACTATTTGATGATTCTTCATGAACAACTTGGACTTTTATGATTATGTATAAGAGTCAAGTTTGTCAAGTTTTACAAAGATTCTTTGCTTATGTTTGAACCATTTTGGAAAGAGTCCTAAATTTGTTCGGATGGATAATGGTACTAAATTTTGTTCAGCTGAATGTCGATTTTTGTTTGATAGCATTGGGATTGTTTATCAACACACCATGAATTATACACCATAACAAAATGGGTGTACTAAGAGAAAACATAGGCATTTGCTTGATACATCTAGAGCTTTGAGATTATAAGGTTGTTTTCCTAAGAAGTTTTAGAGTGAGTGTTTCCTTGCAACCACTTATTTGATTAATCTCATGCCCATGGCTCATTTAAATTGGAAAACTCCTTATGAAGTGTTGTTTGGGAAACCACCAAATTATAATCATCTACAGGTGATTGGCTACTTATGTTTCATTGCAAAGCAACTAGTTCCTGGGGACAAATTTGATGTGCGTGGTGCCAAATGTGTTTTACTTGGGTATGCAAATGGTAGAAAAGGTTATATATAATATTTCCAGCAAAGTTATTGTTGAGCCATGAGATATCATATTCTTTGAGGATGTTTTTCCGTTCAAACATAGTGACAATGGTGTTGATACTGCTCTAGCACGTTCACATCAACCTGTTTGTTCGAAACTTCACCCACTACACTAGACATTTCACTCTTGTACCAAACATTTCACCTACTGTACAGACATTTCCTCTCAATCCATTTTCTTCACTCTACCTAAATCATGACATTCATGATACTCCTTCCATATCAGACACTTTATCTCCAACCACTACTCATTCCCCTGCACCTCATTTTGCTGGTGTATCTGTTGATCCTTCTGATGTTGTTTGTGTTGATTCTACTGACATGTCTTTGAGACGTTCATCAAGAATGAAAACCACACCTTGTTGGCTAAATTATTTTGTACATATAGCTCAATCACAGTCTCATGTTGCATCATCAGATGATTCAGGTTTGTTCTCACATCCTATACACAATTCCTCTTCCAGTACCACAAGTTTATATCCCTTATTTGATGTCACTACTTTCAATGCTTATCCCACTGATTATGTAGCTTCTCTAGTTAAGATGTTACATGTCCAAGAACCTCAAAATTATTTTAAAGCATCTAAACATAAAGAATGGCAAGATACCGTGCAAAAAGAGTTGGAAGCCTTAGAATGTAATGAAACTTGGGAATTAGCAAATTTACCTAAGGATAAGAAGGCCATAGGATGTAAGTGGATTTATAAGATAAAGTATAGACCTAATGGTAGTATTGAGCACTACAAAGCTCGTTTAGTTGCTAAAGGTTTTACACAAGTTGAAGTGAAGATTATCATGACACTTTTTCACCAGTTGCTAAATTGGGCATGGTTCGTATTTTATTTGCTTTTGCAGCTGCTAATAATTGGGATTTACATCAAATTGATGTAAATAATACCTTATTACATGGCCATCTTGATGAAGAAGTTTATATGATTCCTCCTCAAGGTTATGACAAGGCTTTACCTACTCAAGTGTGTAAGTTGCGTAAGTCGCTTTATGGGTTAAAGCAAGCTTCACGTCAATGGAACTTAGAAATTTCCAATTTATTTTGTCTCTTGGATTTGAGCAATCTAAGCATGATTTCTCTTTGTTTTCTCATCATAGTTCAGCTGGAAGTGTACACATTCTCCTTTTTGTAGATGATATGTTGTTAATAAGATCAAATTCGTCTTTCATATCTCTAGTCAAGCAAAAATTGGACATTGAGTTCACAATAAAGGACTTAGGTTTGGCTCGGTTTTTCCTTAGTCTTGAGCTTTGTCGCACTACTTAAGGGATTTTGGTCAGCTAACAGAAATTCATCCTTTATGTTCTTCATGATGCTGAATTGATAGGTGCTAAATCTCTTGCTTTTCGTCTACCATAGCATCTCAATCTTGCTCTACTTCTAGTCCATTACTTGATAATCCCTTATACTATCGACGGTTTCTTGGGCATTTGCTATACATCACAATAACCAGGCTTGATATCTCCTTTGCTGTGCATCGGCTTAGCCAATACCTTGCTTCTCCTCGTGTCATTCATTTGAAGGCCTTATTTCACCTAGTTCGTTGCTTGAAAGGTTCTTCTTCCCTTGGCTTATTTTATTCTTCTAATAATTCTCTGCAACTTTCTGGTTTTCGATTTAGATTGGGGTTCTTGCAGCAATGATCGGAAATCCATTTCTAGATTTTGTATCTTCTTAGGCAATGCTTTAATTTCATGGAAAACTTAAAAACAACCCATAGTGTCTACTTCAAAAACTAAAGCCGAATATCGTGCCTTTGCTGTTGCTACCAAGGAGTTATTATGGGTTTCCTATATTTTACGTGATTTGTGTATTCCTTTCCATTATCCAGTACCTATATACTGTGATAATAAGTCTACTTTGTTGATTTCTCAAAATCCATGTATGCATGGTCAAACAAAACACGTTGACATTGATGTGCATTTTGTTCGTGATTTTGTTACTCTTGGATTTCTTGCTCCTACTTATATTTCTTCTTCTAATCAAGTTGCAGATGTTCTTACTAAGTGCTTAAGAGTTGGTCCGTTGCATTCCTTGCATGTTAAGTTGGGCTTGCGAGCAGCTCCAGCTTAAGGGGGGGTTGTGAAGTATTCTTTGTCTTTTAGTTTATTTATTCCACGTGTACATTTTCATTAGCTAGTCTCCTTTCCATTTACTTGTAGTATATATATTTCTTTTGGTTTTTTGTAAACCCCTAAATTTTTAGGGTAAATTCAAGCTTAAACCCTAAACCAGGAAGTCAACCAAAAATCCTAGGTCAATAAATCCCTAGGAAACCCTAGCGGTTTAGATCTAGCAACCCCGTATTCTTAATCCAAGAAGTCGAAATATGAGTGAAGAGTGTAGATTGGTTCATAATAATATTGGGACACTTAAAAAGATCATATTTGTGAATTTTCGACCTATTTCGAACCTAATCGGATACAGACTTTGAAAAGCGTATCTTGGGCTCGAGATACTAAAATTATGTTATTAGTACTGTTAGATCCGTAATTTCATAAGAATTCTAAATATATCAGTTATATAATTTTTCGGTTTATAAAAGTTATAGTTATAGCCTTTTATCGTATTTTTATTACTATTAGTACTTTAATTGTTTAATTTACTTTTTTATTTCCAATCACACTATTCACAAATACAACCACCCATACCCTATTCTTATATCCTTACAACCTATTCTTATAATATTACATCATTTTCCTTACATTTACTTTTCTAATACATTTTATTACATAATATACTTTTAAATTTGAATTTTATGACACAAAATTATCACACCTCTCTCTCCCCCTTAGTGAACCGATGCCCCCTCCCTTTTTTTCTCTCTCAATTTGTTTTATTTATTCCTTCTTTTATTACACATACCCTAATCTAATCCTCTATATAAACCCCTTTATGTCTTTCACTTTTCACTTTTCTCTTTTTCTATCTAAACAAACTCTTCCATTTTGGTTTTCTCTCCCTCTCCTTGTGGTCGTGACCCTCCCATACACACACACACACACATTTTTCTTTAAGTTTTCTTACTCCACACATCTAATAGGTAATAGATCTATACCCTACTACCTTAAAAACATGTAATGACAAGATCATACATGCGTGATTCCACTCAAAATCCCCATAAGCTTTATGCTAGGGATGTGGAAACACTTGAACAAGAGATCCTTGACATCACAATGTTATAGATCTTGTTATTTAAGTTATTTTGCTTTATTATTGAGTTATGTTGTTATTATTAATGTTTTGTGCATGTATTCATCATTTAACCTTATCGATATAATGATTATAGTGCATTTGGATTTATAACTAGTATAATAAACTAGATCTAGTTGTTTTGACTACATAAATGCCTTAGGTTTTTGCTTTATGTACATAAAGGACTTGTAGTAGTATGATAATAGTGGGAAAATGTTAGAAAGCATAAGATCTATTTTAGTTTCAACAAAAATAATCTTTGGAAATTTGGATCTAAAAAGAACCCTATATAGAAAAGCTATTTTTCAACTTCAAAATGAGTATTTTACATTAAAAATGAAAGGCTTAAAGAATAGGTATCATAAATGAGTAGTTTTGATGAGTAAAGCTTAGATCTACTATGGAATATTTTCAAAATAAGAAAAGTTTACAAAAGTTATGTTAACATTATATTCCAATCCCAACACAAACTTAAAATTTGTAATAAGGAAGGCTTGATATGTGAACACCCATTTTTCATCCCCAAAACAAGATTTTTTATTGAAGAAAGGGAAGCCTTAAGGAGTAGGTTTGGTTAGAAATTAATTTTAGAAAGATTAAATGAGTTTTACAAAAAAAAAAATCTCAAATATGGATTTCCAAAATTCGGATTTAGAAATAACCTTTATTTAAACACCTATTTCCAAGTGCCAAAATGAGGATTTTAATGGAAAAATAGGAGTCCTAGGGAATACATGTAATAAACACCCAATTTTGACAATGATAAATGAAATTTATCAAAGTATAATCCTAAAACAAGGAAAGGTTTCAAAGTATAGATTAAACAATGTTTTCATTCTTAAATTTTTGTAAAATTCGTAACTAGGTAAACCTCCTATTTAAACATCTATTTTCCAACTCCAAAATGAAGAATTTTATTATAATAACGAAGGTGTTAGGTATAAAGGTCATTAAGGTTGAGTTTTGATGAAAGCAAGTGTGATTTTGCAAAGAGTAAAACTAGTTTCTTAAGTCTAGTGATTTCTAAAGTTTTACAAAGCCAAAGTTTTCTAAAAGAATTCTTGATAGTAACTTGTAGGTAATGCATGTACATATAATGCACCTGGTAGAAACAAAGCTAGGAAAAAAAGTACATGAGGAAATAGATTGACCAACACCAATGAATCATGCATGATACTAAGTTATTTATGTATATAAAGGAATCTTTCAAGATATAATGATAGCTAAGTATTTATCAAAACTTTGGAATGATGCTTGGATTGAAATTAGAAATTGATTGGTGGGTTGGGAATCTCGTATAGCATTCTGTACCCTACTGTTCATGGACCAAATGACCTTGTTTGATGGAAATAACTTTAGAAATAGATATCTCCTATTGAATAGGTAGAAATTGGTATATAACATGTGAAATTCTGAGTTAAAGTGACCAAGTTATGGCCGTTTTAAGTTGGAATTTCCTCTTAGATGAATTTTGATGAAGTTGTTAGAATAGAATTTATAAGTTCATTCAACCTTCATAGAAATACTCATTGGAGTTATTTCTTTTGATTAGGAGACTTGGGAGACGGACTAGACCTTCCTAAGAACTATTACGATTAAGTGGATTTTTGCGCTATGGCAAGGTGAGTTCACTATCTTTAAATTATATGCTCTTGATTATGCCTGTAATAATAGTGTCATTAGAGCTAGGACAAGATAAAACTGAAATGTGCATGTGAATTCTGTTTGATTGAATTGATGATAAGAATATTGAAATGGGAATTGTTATAAATATTTGTATGATTTAGTATAGAATTGAAGTGTCTGCAATATCTATGATCGCCTATAATTCGCTTAAATAATACATCATGGTCTTATAATTAAATTGACCATGGATACCATATGTTGAGTCATATTCCATTTTTTATTATACCTTTGTGGGAAGATGGCATAATAGCTAGGCAACAAGTGGGCCGGAAAACTCGAATATTGCATGAATGGCCTGAATTAAAATGGAAGAGTTGTAGACACTTGTATTAACTACAAAATTAGTAAGTGGGTGGGCACCTGAATCAACCACTATATAAATGAGAAAAATTGAAATCTATAGTCGTATGGGCCTGAAACACCTAACCTCGAATGGAGGGCACAAATCCATTCAACATAGAACTTCCGAAAAGTCTTTATATATTGTGTGCTCATGTACTTGTGTATATCATATGATTGTCTAATATAACTTGTTTGCCCTATTGTTTGATGAAGTATTTAATTTTGAAGTAAAACTCACTAAGCTCGTAAGCTTATACCCTTATAGTTTCTTATTGTAGTATGATTATTTATGGCTATTTTTGAGAAGCCACTTTCCTTAGGTACTGATAAACCAAAATTATTCCTATTTTATGAATGCCAAATTGGACTTTTATTGATCATTTTATTGATAAATATTATGAATTTATCACTTAAAAATATTAATTTATGCTTTCAGGCCTTTGAAGGAGTTATTTTATGGAAAGACAGCAAAATGGGTCAAAATTGCAAAGTTTGGACCGAAAAGTGGTTAACATAACAAAGACAAGCCGTATCCCAAGCCGTGTCAATTTTTATGTAGAGGAAAACAGCCAGACATGCTCAAGTGACATGACTTGTCCCCAAACCTGTCGATTTGACAATCCATTAATTTTTAAGAAACGGCTTTTTTATTGAATAATAACCCCCTATTTATTAAAGAAACGTCTATTGGACATTAAAGGGGTGTTACTTTGAAAAGCCAAAAGACCCGTAACTCCCGTAACTTCCCATTTCCTCCATGATGAGCATTCAATTCCATTTATGTGTTACTTTGGAAAGCCAAAAGATCCATAACTCCTGTAACTTCCCATTTCCTCCATCAATGAGCATTCAATTCCATTTATGCAAAGATCATTATAAAATGAAGATGGAGGGAACAAGAAAAGAAGAGAAGAACAAGAAAAGGAGAGACAGAGACAAGAAAAAAAAACACACTTTTATGTATTTTCATAGCAGCATTTGTGCTTGAGTGTATCAATTTATCAAGGAACATCGTTTGTATTGCTAATATAATTTTAGATCCTTTCTATTTCTCCTTGTTATTGATTTATATTGTTTTATCTATGGAGGAGTAGTTTAATATTGCTTGGGTATCGTGGATCCTTGATTGATTTCATGTGATTCTTTTGTTCTTAATTTCAAAATGTGTTGATTTTATTGTATTCAATAGCTTGCGTCCAAAGAATGAGTCTAATTAGATGGTGCATCCCATTGGATTCATGTTTGAATTTTGTTAAAAATAGACCGAAAGGTTGATTTAATGAATAGATCTAAAGCTATTGATGAGATTGCTCACAATCACCTAGAGTTAGGGATGGTGAAATCTTCTGTCACTCGTTTTGAATTCATCAGTTTGGTTTTAAAACGAAGGATTCCTGTTCTTTATGCAAATTTAAGTTGCTAATAGTCAGGAAGACATTCCGGCAGTTTGGCTTAGGTTTAGGTGCTTTTGACTTTGAGAGAAGCATTAGCATAATTTAGTGAATCCGATGGTTCAATAATCAATACAACTTTTTGAGAAAATTCTTCAGTCATATGAATAGATCTTAGGTGAAGCATGACCCAAGCAACCTTGTGAATTGATTTATCCTTTTGTATGCTTGCTGTGAAATCTGTGAATATTAGACTTAGTTTAGTTTCTATGTATATAAAACCAAATCTAATTGTTTTTGCTAGATAATAGGAAAAGAGTGAGTAGAAGTACTCATCAACGTTCCCTAGGAATATGACCTAGATCATTTCTCTATGCTACATCTGATGGGTGTGCTTACCCTATAAGACCATAGTTGAAAAGAAAATGATTTAGAAAATTTATAAATTTAAAACTTGGTCTTTTGAATCTATCAGGTACAACTTTTGGAATTTAAGCAGCTTTTCAAAGAATTCGGGACCTAGATGTTAGGCATAGACTTCTAGTTAAATCTCTTAAATCTTATTTACATGATGTTGTAAGAGACTTTTGTGGACCTAAGGAATCTTAATATTTTGATGGGGGTATGCCCCTTAGATCTTATAATAGATTAATCTAGTTATAATTGTTATGATTTATGCTTTTATCTCTATGTATGCCTTCTTAAGCTATTTCGATTCAAAGTAAGGTCCCCTACATGGTGAACGTAAGCCTTACACCTGGTGTCTAAACTCATGGAATGACAAAGGTTGTCATACTTAAGTTTAAATATCGAGTATGGTAGACTGTTGCATATAGGGTGCCCTTTGGGGCGTGACATTTGTCTTGTAATGAACTTTTACATATCAATACATTTCCACTTCTAAAGCTTGTAATATGCCCTGTTCTTCGCATTTTTAGACGCTTTACTTTCACAATGGTCAATTACAAAGCATTGGTGCTCTTAGATCTTAGCAATAACTACATAGAAGATTCTTTTCCAAATTTTTAGACGCTTTACTTCTAGACATATGTTTCGACTGTTTTTGTTTGAAGAAATGTTACAACACTCAGGTGCCTAGGGCCTAGAAGGGATTGGTACCTTTATATTTCCTAGCTATTGATATGAGAAGGTTGTTATGACAAAAACTTCCAGCGAAGGACTTGAACAACTTCTTTGGTACAACATGAAGGTTTGAAGGTACTAAATAATAGGTTGCTGTTACAAAATTTGGTACCATCCACCTTTCGGCTGACTCGATTCTTCCCTAGTATCAATTTTTTTCCCTTTTTACATTATTTTCTATTTCTTATTCCCTTCCTTCCCTCCCCCCGTGCAGGCGCGTAAACCCTGAGAATTTCAAGGAAATAGGATAGTAAAAATTAAGATAGATATTGGATTTCGTTTACCCGGTTAGGCCTTAGTTAGAAACTCTAGAGTATTATAAACCTATTTATGATCTAAAAACCCTAGATCGGGAATTTTTAGATATTAAAAGAACTATAGCTAAATTTTATAATCCGAGTCTAGAATCTAGAATATAAGTGTAAATAAAATTTTATTTCAAGAACATTAGAAAGCCAATGACTTGTAGTACATATAGAATGAAAATGATCTATTAAAAATAAACCGTTAAGATTATAAATAAGTACTAAAAAGCTATAAACGAGCCTATAATTAATAATCTAGACTTCAAATATAGATTTTAGACCAAACTATAATTTTAGTTAGAAAATTTAGAGTCCATAGATACCAATTTTATATTTTGACCTTTTAGGCCCCGAAACCTTAATCGCGTAAGACTAAACTTTAAAAATACTAAATCGCGTAAATTTTAAACTTAGAATTTGAAGTCAATCATATTGTAGAAATATTTTGGGACCTAAATTAATTTTTTTAGAATAAAATTTTTACGTAACTAATATTAATTTGCGCGTAGGGGATAGTTTTTGATGTAATTAGTTACATATTTAAATTTTTTACTATTCTTACCAATTTATACATACAAGTTATGGTATAATGAAGGTCCAAGTTGCTGTTTTGGAAATATTACAGCTCCCACCTGCAGCAAGTCAAGGTTAGTTGAAATAAAAGGCTAGAAACTTGCACAAATTGACCAATTAAATTGCTCCAACCATGCCCTAATTATTACACTTAATATAACACTTACAAACCAGCAAAATAGACTTGGACAAGCTGCCCTCCTCTCCCTTTTGCACCGTGACAGCCCCTACCCCCAGAAAAAAAATAACTAAATTAATTCAACTCTTAGTCTACAAGTTACCTACCTCTATAAATAGGTGATTAAGTCAACATGGGAAATTAAAATTCCAACTACCAGCCCACTCTCCCTCCTTGCTGCACCGAAACTGCACACACACACACACTCACATTCCACAAATTCAAATTTCCCTCCTTTACATCCTCTAGTCTTCACTTAACATTCCAACAAACTAAAGATCAACCAACCAAAGCTCCAACCACCATTATAGGAAGCCATTGATCATTCTACCATTAAGAAGGCAAGGGTAAGAATTTATAAAGTTAGTTCTTTATTTCATAAAATAGTAGACTTACTAAATTGCTAAAATATGTAGGTCTTAATCAAAATAGAAAGGAGGAATTGCCATCTACACTCCTAGGCTATCAAGGTAAGGTCTACACCTTTAATTTATTTCCTCATTCTAAATTAAGGAAATGAATAACACCCATTGCCATAGACATATTTTTAGAAGCCTCCATAGAGTTATATTGATGGTGAAGTAAGTAGAAATGATGTAGGATAATTATTTTAAATGAATTAGAATAGAGAGAAACCTTGAAGAAAATTAGTCTAGGCATTAGAAAACCTAGAATTAAACTTTGATGTTACTACAAGACTATTGTCTTGAAAACCCTAGCTCATAACCTTATAAATTAGTAGACACATTATAATTGTCATCTAAATAAATAAAATTAGCCAATATATTACCTATGAGAAGTCTTGAACTTAAGACTCATAATAGAAATTTACTAAAATGTAGACAAGGAATTTAAATGGATTAGAAACAATCTTAAAATATAATAATATATATATATTATAAACCAAATATACAACAATTACTTTGATGAACTTAAAGATAATGTTGTAATGATCATTAGTAATTTAGATGGAACTCCTTAATTCTAATTAAGAATTCATATTACATAAGGTTGAAAGACAAAGTATACAATAATAGAAAATATTGATATCACTAAATACATTAATGGGTAAAATAAATTAAAGTTCAAATAAAATTCTTTGCCATTAGTAAAAGCTTAAGAAGACTAAGAAATAAAAATAAGACTTGAGAAAGTCTTACACTAATTATAGAAAACCATTAGCAAACAAATAAATTTAGTAACTAGCATACTGTAGGTAAAATAAGCTTTTTAACACTTATTTATACATAAAAATGTAAGATAAGATAAGTAATATAAGTATACTTAAAGATTTTGTACTAAAAACATGAATTTAGAACTAAATAGATCACTTTTAGTAGAGAAAGTGTATTCATACGAATTTTATAAAAATATAGGATATTTCGTAAGTATTTTAACAATTAAATATAGACTACCTTTAGAATTGATAGAAATGACTTTACTTAGGGGAAAACTAATATAGGACACTTAGACACTCATTAAGAATTATTTACAAAATCAATTATCTAATTTATGGAACTTCATTCATCTAATAGGTGAATCTGAATCAAATTTAGACTTCCCGGAAGATTACTACGATTGAAAGCACCATGAGCAGGTGAGTAACTCTGATCTATTACATTGTTTGTGTTTGTAACAGTAGTAGCACCTAAAGTTATATATGAAAATGATTATATGAAGCATGTGGGTTGGGAATTGTTCTTGCTTGAGTGATGGATGAATTGAGTGCTAAATTGTGATTATTAAAAATGATAACAAGATTTGTGTGAAAATTTGTTGAAGCATGTTGAGTATTGTCTGTAAACTGTTTGGTCATTTTATAATCAATTCATAACTGACAGGCTTATAACTTAAAGGATCATACATTGCATAACTTGCACAAATATTGCATAAAGGTGTGGCAGCTTGCTATGTGTTAGTATTTCGGATCTCGGTTAATGTTTGGTTTTTCTAGATGTAAATTTCCTAGTTCTTCCAAATTATCCCTGCTCTGTTCGGTTCCACGGGAACTACTTGGCAAAAGAAGGAACGCCGCCCGTGGTATCGGCTTGAAATATCTAATACTTAATGGAGTCTCTTTGTTCCTAAATGAAATTGAGCGAAGAAACTATAATCATAAAGAAAAGAATAAAGTGAGTATTATTATTCCTATGGTTCTCTATTTCTCCTGAGCAGGTGGGTCATAAGGTTATGATCCTTGACTAGGTTCCTTCAACCCCGATGTGAGAGCGCAAATCTACATCCTGTTTGGATTTCAGTTGTCCAAACTTGTAATTGTACATATGCTTGAATGTTGCATTACACTTGTTTGATAAATTACTTGTTTGCTTTGCTTGATGTGTAATATGTGATGGTTATTCACTGAGCTATAGAAATGCTCATACTCCAACAAATTTTTCAGGATCATTCTCAAACCGTGGCTAGTACCATCTCAAAGGTTAGAATGGGTAAGGAATCCACGTTAGCAAGTTATTGGAAGTAGTCAATGAAGATTTAGATCTCTTGTATTAGTAAACTTACATCTATTTTACGTTCCTAGTTGTAAGTTGATAAAACAGTTTGTAATAGTTTATACCGACTTTATATGAAGTTTATTTTACCTATTTTGTATATTTTATATATGTACATCATTTCTTATCAAGCAACTTAAAAGATCCTGTTTTTATGTCACCTCCTTTAGAGTAACTAGTTGTATTGTATAGGAATCAATACTATATACAATACAGTACAACTAGGGTACCCTTTGGGGCGTGACACCTCCCCCCTCCCTCCCACTCCAAAACACACACACACAAGAGTTCTTTTCTTTTTATATATATTTTTATAATTATTTTTCCCGATATTGAATTTTAAATAAAGAACCATTTTCAACTAAATAGTGTCTGTGCATATTATTACTTGCAAACAAGCATAATAAATCCCGTTCCACTTACGGACTATTGACTTTGATGTATTATGGTTAACAGTTCATACCTCATCACGCTTAATTTACCAAGTGTAATCGAGGAATCTTCCAATAATCCATTTTTCTTTATATTATGAAGAAATTTCACAATGGAGACCCCTCTATCAATCGGTAATCTATCGTTGACGCATACTTTCCATGATGCATTTACGGAGCAAATCCATGAAAGACTTGACTTGCATTTCCTACCCTGCATGTTGGATTGTGGTGGCTACTGGTCCTGGTTCTTATTCATGCACCGAATAGTCTATTCCTAGCTCTCATTCTGGCAGTCGTGTGTACATATTTTCCAACTTCTTTATTGTCCATTTTTTCCAGGTTCATATGGCTTAAAATACTGGGAAAAGATTCATTGAGCATGATATACTATGTAGAAGGATTAGTGTTAATATAGTTTAAATTTTTCTATATAAATAGTTTTATAGAAACTATATACCATTTCTATTAAATTTGCTACTTGTTTAAAATATATTGATATTTACCAACCACGTATGTGGTGTACCCGTTGTTGAACTTTTTTCCTTAAACGTGTAGATCCTGTTGGACCATAATTTTCCAACTTTCTCATTGTCTAGGATGGCCCATAAACTTCCATTTTGCTATTGTACCCTATACCAAAACCTACAAATAATGAAGCAACAAACCCTTCCCTGCAATTGCAAACAACCAATTCTTTGTACTCTAGACTAAGAAATAATGGCATCATTCTATAACACTATCATTTAACCTTTCATTTTGGTCTTGTTTCTCCTAATATCAACTTCTCCTTCTTCAAAAACACTCCATGCTTGATTGAACAACATAATGCTTTACTTCAGTTTAAGGAATCCATTGAATTCAATAGAAAAAGAAAAAAATAGGATAATATCATGGAAGAATGATATAGATTGTTGTATGTGGGACAGCGTGACCTGTGACATTAAAACTGGTGATCTGATCAACCTTGACATATAGGCTCCATCAACAACAATAACCCCCTCTTCCTCCTCCAGAATCTAGAGACTCTAAATCTTCATTACAATGATCTAAGTGGCTCCTTGAGTTCTTTCCCTCAACTTCCAAAATTTTGCATCTTAACCTTTCCTACAATTACCTTACCATCAACAACAAAACTCCCTCTTCCTTCCAAACCTAGAGAGTATGGGTTTTTATTCAATTCTATAAGTGGCCCCTTGAATTTCTCCTCCTTTAGACTTTCTAAATTGTTGCATCTTGACCTTTCCAACAATGAATTTAGTGGCACAATTCCTCTTGACATTAGTGAAAGTACACTCCCCTTCCAAAATCTTCAAAGTCTAAATCTTTCATAGAATGGTTTAAGAGGCTCCTTAAATTTTTTCTTCTTTCAACTTCCAAAATTGTTGCACCTTGACTTTTCCTACAATTAGTTTAATAGCACCACCCCTTTTGACACCATCAACAACAACAGCTCCCCGTTTCCCCCTCAAAATCTCTAAAGGCTAAATATTTCACTCAACGATCTAAGAGGCTCCTTAAACTTTCTTCCTCACTTATCGAGTTTGAAGCATCTTTACCTTTCCTTAAATAGATTTTATGGCCTCATTCCTCATGAAATCACTTATTTATCTCAACTTATTTCGCTCAATCTTTGGGTGAATAGCTTAACTATTACAATTTCTATTCTAGAAATATTTATACAAAACTTGACACAAATAAGACCTTAACCTTGAAGGTGTCACGCCCCAACGGATACCCTAAATGTGATAGCCCGTCGTACGTAATATTAAAACTTAAGAATGACTACCTCAGTCACTTGAAAGCTTTCATATCGGGATAAAGCATACATTCACATCAAAGGGAGACCAGTAGAGTAATGCATTTTAAGATATTAGCAGCAGAACATGCAAAATAACACAATATTTTTCACTGAGATATAAAATCTTACAACTTCTAAGGGGCATTCCCCCGATAATTTCCATAACAACATGGTTTTACTAAGTTAAACAACTAAACCTAGAAGATTTTAGAAGAAATCTACTCTAAGACTTCAAAACAAAGTTCCTCCAAAAGCTTCCCAAAAATAAAGATTCTACCTGAATGTTTAAGATGGCCTCGGATGCAAAATGACAATCCTGCAATATCAAAAGTCTATAGGAGTATAAGTATAACTAGCTTAATGAGATATTCCTTACGCAAAAGTACTCATAATAAGAATTCAACCAAGTTCATTAAACAAGCATATGAAATGCAAAAACCATATGATCAAACAGTACATATTACTATCCGGTTTCGTATGTATGATGGATTTACCCCTCCATCGATGGTTAGGGAATGATTTGAACTAGACCCCAAATGTCGTCCTTAAAGTTGCGCGCGTTTTGGGATTCTAATTAACCGTACTACTAGTCCCCGAGCTTTCCTTATCCAAAGTGATCGATCCAGCTCGGCTACAACTTGAGGTCATTTCCCCGGACGTCCTAAATCCTCAAGATGTAGCTAGGCAGCTTACCTTTCCGGTCCCACACTGAGGAGTAGTAGCAAATTTTCGAAATGATATTCTAAGTGATATGCATGAGCAATTTATTATATGGGAATTCCGATATGACATTAATTCATTTAAAGTGATCAAGCAATAATTGCACACATAGTAATATATACATAGAAACATTTATATCAATCACAAATTGGGTTCCGATATACCTATTGTCCATTGATCGCACAGAACAATTCACATACATAATTCCTATGGTAACCCACATGCATATCAATTTTATCTTTTCCTAACATCTAGTACTCTATTCTACAAGCACATGCGCTATTACATAAACGTAAAGAATACTCACTTGTCCATAGCGATCTTCTATGAGTCAAAGTAATCCTCGGGGAAGAGAAGATCTTGGTCCTCGACACCTAAACAAAAGAAATACCTTAAATGAGTATTTCATCCAAGATCTATTCAAAATCTCTAATCTTATCTTGTTGAATTCGTCAAAATTCGTATGAATGAAAATTCCAACTTAAAATGGTCATAACTTGCTCATTTTAACTCATAATTTCGCATATTATATACCGATTTCTACCTACTCAAAAAGATCTAACCAATTCTAAGATTATTTTTATCAAAAGAAGTCATTTGGGCCTCGGAATAGTGTCGTACAGATTTGTTACGAAAATTCAAGATTTCAAAACTAGAGTTTTAAAAACTTTTCTTCATTCAAGAGCTCTTATACAAAATATAGATATTTTGTATGGTTGAAAAATCTTTGAATATATATATATATATATATATATATATATACATAGACTCAAACTATATGCATAAACTTAGCGTGTTGTCTCAACAATGATTTTGTAAAACAATGTGTCTTAAAAGTGAGAAAAGCTAAGATTAGAAAATCTCCTTTTTAGTTTTGTTGGGAAAATTTTATAAGTGAATATTTCCTTCTTTTAACTCCATTTCTTAATGTTAAGAATAATTAAATTTTCAAAAAGTAATTTTAGTCTTTATGATCCTACAACTTTATTTCTAGTGGTTTGGAAAAATGTAGTTTTTCTAAATATTTATTGGTTATGTGTTCTAAAGTTTTTCTAAATTTAGATCCACTTTAAATAATATCAATGATCTTATAAGTTATTTATTATTATTATTTCCTAAGTAAAGCTCATCCTTAGAAAGGTTATTCCTTGATAATTTTGTAAAACTTATCTAAACCATAGTATGTTGATGAAAGCTTTACATATGAGTTTAAGAAAACTTTTGGTTAAACAAAGAATTAAGTTTAAAGAATCTTTCTTATTTCATTAGTTTGAAAAGAGAGTTTGTGATAACTTCATTTTATGTATTCATTGATAAAATCCAATATAGTATTATTGCTAAAACTTGAGCTAAACTTATCCAACCTTAGAAAATATGTGTTAAGATAAAACTTTAAGTTTTTATGGAAAAATCGTTCCTTATGTGACCAAATTTATTTTTAAGGAGAGTTCTTATTTTTATTACTTAAGAAAACTCATTTTCATTATGGTTGAGACAATATCAACATGTTCATGCATGAATGAGAATATGTAACTATGAGAAATATAATAAAAACAACATAATAAGATAAATGTAATAAGAGCATAAAAGTAAAGTCAAGTATTGGGAACCTTAGCTTCATCAAGGTATCCCGAGACTAAAAATAGATTAATCTCAAAAAAGAAAGGAAAAGAAAAGAAAGAAAATTGTTTTGACTTGATATGGACAAGTCTAAGACTAGAAAGACTAGTCTTAATAATTTGCATAAAACAAGTAAATAAATAAATTGCAAAGCATAGAAATAAATAAATAACAAATGAGCTTATATGCTCTAAAGAAATATATATACATAATATACATAATACTATATAGAAGTTAGATTAGAATAACAATAATAACAACAACATAATAACAACATAATAGAAGACACGAACAAAAACAAAACATGAACATATTGTTGCTTCTTTAAGAAACATATACTAAGCTCATGTTAAGTTAAATGAACATGATGAGTGAATAAGAGAAATTTTTACGTAAGGTTTATGTGTTTGTTGAAGAGGAATAGAATGAGTTGTAGTAATATGTGAGAAAGGGTTTTATGGAGGGAAAAGAGAACTTGGAAGAGAATTTGAGAGTAGGATTTTATAGAGTGATTTTGGTAGAGTTTTAGTAGGAAAGGAATTGTGTGAATGAATGAAGGAGGAAGGGGGTATTTATAGAGTTTTGGAGTGGAAATTAGATATAATTAAATAAATTGGAAAAGAAATTAAATTGAGATTGATAGAGAGAGTGGGGGCACCGGTTAGGAAATGGTTTTGCAAAATCTAGAAATATTCGTTTTAAATTTGTAGCCAATGTTTTCGGAACCCAAATGACCTTATATGACAAAGATAACCTTAGAAGTTGATAGATCTTTTTGAATAGATAGAAAACAGTATATTATATACGAAATTCCGAGTTAAAATGAGTAAGTTATGGCCATTTTAAATTGGAATTTCATTCTATGCGATTTTGACAAACATAGTAAAATAGAATTAGAAAGTTTAAGCAAAATTTCTATGAAATACTCATCCCAGGTATTTCTTTTTTAGGTGACGAAGGATACAAGATCACCTTTCCTAAGGATTTCTACGACTAAGAAGATTGCGAAATAGACAAGTGAGTTATTCCTCTTAATTTCATTACCTTGCTTATGCTTGTAAAGTAGTGGCATTAGTATACTAAGAAAAGATAAAAATGGATATATATATATATATATATATATATAGGGAATTCGGGGATATGTATATATATGTGATTATATGTTTATGTGTGAAATGAGAATTAAGAATATCACAACTTCAAATTGCCTATTTAAGTGTTTTTGTTTACTTACTTGTATGACTGCTTATTATTTGCTAAATTGATTGATCGCCTCCTAATAAACCTTAATAAGGTTTGGCTTAAGAAAAAATAAATCGCTTACGCATAGCATCCATTGAGTCACATCTCTTTCGAAGGCTGCTACTCTTACACATAGAGTTGGATTGGCTGTTATCATGCTGTGACACGAGCCATGTTCCTTCCTAGATAATTTAAATCGCCCAGGAATGCGACTCTAGGTTCGAAGTCGAGCCAACCGAACGCTTTGAGTAAGGATCTGGGGACTAGCAGTAGAAGATCGAGGATCTTCATCACCAATTCCCTAACCTTCGATACGGAGGGGTAAATCCGTTCTATACATGGTTTTCAGATAACTATATATATATATATTTGCGTAATCACGTAAATGTTGCATTGTATGCATAGCATATGTGTGAAAATTTAAATGAACTTATTTGAAAACATGGTGGGAACGAAAAGGAATAACTCACTAAGCTAGTTGTAGCTTATACCCTTATATATTTTGTTGAAACAGGTATACCTGTGGCTTAAATTAAAGATCATGACATTAAGGAAGTCATGGAAGGATGTTAAGCTTCTATGAAGGCATTGAAAACATAAGATGAAGTTATTTTGTAAGGTTCCTTATATGTAATGTATGCTATGTTAGTGTTTTAGAAATTCTAAGAAGTGTATTTATTTTTATTTGAAGACAATAGAGGGATGCAACCCTAAGAATTGTAATTTAACATGTTTATGTTTTATGATAAGTATTCTTTTTGACTTGTTGCTTAATTATTATCAATGTAAATTGCGCTACTCCAATGTGCTCTCTTGATTGTGATGTACGTCTTATACATGATATGGAAGCCTTTGCATAACTAAAGTAGTCATTCCTAGGCTTTAGTACTGTGTACGACAAACTACCACGTTTAGGGTACCCCTCGAGGCATGATAGTTTAAGTTGGTATCAGAGCAACAAGGTTTTGGGAATTAGGAAAAATGAGACTAGAAGGTTAAAGTGATAGGATTTAATCTTATGTCTAAGAATAGAACTCTACCTTAGAGAATATTAGAAGAAGGCAAGAAATACTTATACAAGAATTGGAGGATATTTAGGAAGATATGAAATCGAAGTATCACATAAAAAGGATTTACCCTAGAATGTTGACCTAAGATTAAGAAAGGTAGAAATGACTTAGAGATAGAACATAGCAGAACAATGTGGAGAAAACATGAAGGAGATGAAGAA
Source organism: Combretum micranthum (assembly GCA_024138025.1). Taxonomy (NCBI): domain Eukaryota; kingdom Viridiplantae; phylum Streptophyta; class Magnoliopsida; order Myrtales; family Combretaceae; genus Combretum; species Combretum micranthum. The sequence continues at coordinate 131,722 of JAMXBD010003008.1, forward strand.
TTGAGATATAGAATGAATAAAGTAAGCCTACCTTAGCAATTTCAATAAGCCTTGATGCATAATAACCATATTCAACTCCTAGCTGAGACCAATTAAAAACAAGATAAGTGTAATATCTCTTTTATAGATAAAACCAAGTGCCTACGTTAACCCTTTAAATCAAAATGGATAAAAGTCTGGAGCGCTTCTCTCTTCTTTAAAAACAAATAACATGTGCATAAAACCTGAATTGAGAAAAATACCTAATTCGACTGCTTCGTTTGGTTCTAGGAAGCTACCCGAGGAAATTTTGCCACAAGCGAGCATCCCTCTCAAAGAACAACAAGAACAAGGAGCACCCCCGCCACCAGATCTGACTCAAGAACTCTTAACTACCATGAGACATCTAGAAGAAACGATGAGAGCATACATGCAACAAGTACCCATGGCCTCTACACCCGCTCTAGTCATAAGACCTCAACTCGGAACAACACCAATATCGCAAGCTCCTTCCTTCATGGCTAATCCAGAACCTGAGGCTAACAAGCATAAACAACTCAACCCTCTTAAGGAACCCATGACTCTTAAGGTCAAGTGTTGGAAGTGTAAGGAATGACATTTCCCTAAAAGATGCCCACAATTGCAGGATAAGTGTTACTTTTGTGGAAACCCTGATCACAAAATCCGTGGTTTTCCTAAAAAAAACAGTACGATCTATTCTGGTTATGTAAAGAGAAGACACAATGCCAATGTTTGCCTAACAACAATAAGAGAATGCTATGTATACAGATGCCCCATTTGCAGGACCAAGAATTACGCCAGAAATGCTAAAGAAACATGCTACATGTACAAAGTGATGAACCTCTATATATGCAAAGAACTAGAGTCACAAGGTTTATGGGACGACCCCACCCCATTCCCTAAAGGAGATGACTCATCCAAGAAAAAATGTGGAACTTCGTCTAGAGATCCTACCACAATATCTCACCACACAAGAAAAGAAAAGGCTCCTGATGATAAAGACGAAGGATCAATAGGCTCAAATTATCAGTAAAATGTTCCTACCCTATGAAGAGCAATCCGAAGCAGGACAGAAGTCAAACCTTCCATAAAAGCCTTAATATATCGATAGGAGTAAAGCTTTTATTAAAAAGATTAACGATGATGTAAACATTATCTAAGCAATGATTTGAAATTGTAACCATGTTTTGCATCCTTTCTTTGAACTTTTGTAAAGGAAGAATTTAAGTCTTCCTTTTTTTTCATGTATTTGTTTTAATGATATGAATTTCCTTTGTCATTATTATGATTTCAGTCAGTTTTCAATATTTCTTCTATATATATATATATATTTACGCATTTCTGTACTCGATCGCTATTGGCTTGTTTCTTTAATGTTTTTTCGAAAACGTCTAGGACTTACTAAAATTCAAGAATCTCACACAAGCTTAAAAACCTGTAGAACAAATAAGAGATGTACTCGTGTATAACGCGAACCAGAAATACCCCTTATAGAACCTGAGAACTATGAAGGACCTCAACAATCAAATCAACCAAGAGTGGACCAAGCTTACATCAAATAACTTGCCAACCTCATAAAGGATTTCGCACAACAAGCTCATGCTATGCCCACACCAATACCTGCACAAGAAGCTGCACCAGAAGTTCCAACACCACCAATTGAAACGGCACCAACTGAGCCACTGTCACCAAAACCTTATCAAAGTATGTTGCCAGATTTCATCAAGTGCAATCGATATTTTGATGAAGCTTTTGGAAAACCAGATGAAGCCGAGGATTGGTTGGTACAAATAGAGCGATCCTTCAGTGCTTTCAAAGTATCACAACGCCTTTAGCTTACTTATGGTACTTTTATGATGAGATTCAATGCAAGGATATGGTGGGAATCCAAAAGTAGGGAGCTGCTACCGCCAATCACATGGGAAATATTTAGGCATGAATTCTTGGAGAACTTTTTCCCCAGAAACTTGAGAGTCCAATATAGTGCAGATTTCTTAAGTATCTCTCAAGGCAATCGTAGTCTTGAACAATATGAAACAGAGTTTAGTAGGTTGTTACAATATGCCCCTGAATCATATAAGAATAGCGAGGAACTGAAGAGGCAAGTATTCTTAGGAGGATTAGACGAAGACCTTCGTATCAAGTTGATAGAGTTTGACATCAAATATTTTCGAGAATTAGTAGAAAGAGCACAAATTGTGGAAGGTGCTAAGAAAACGAGAAGGGCGGAAAGGAATGGCATGATAATTGAGGAAGAATCTATAAGTGGACCTAGCTTAAGTCTCAAAGTCAATGAGTTCGAACCATCGGTCAACCCGAGTAAAAAGAGGGATAAAAAGAAACTAGATATCAAATGTTGGAAATGCAAAGGGGGACGTCAACCAAGACAGTGTCCTAAGCTACAACACAAGTGTTACTACTGTGGAAGTCTGAATCACAAAGTCCTAAGATGTCTAAAGAAAACCACGCCACCTGCTTGGTCTGTAAGGAACCAGGACATATTGCCAAGCAGTACCCTAAGGAGAAAGATATGGATAACACAAAAAATGGAAATGATAGTAGGAACGGGATATACTCGGTAATCCCCCCTCAAGGAGTATGTGTGTACAACCTACAAAACAATGGGTTTGCGAGGAAGCCAACACAAAGAGATAGAATTCGCTACATTGGAAGAGGACGATAGTCACGGACGCGATTTAATATCAAGTTACCATCATACCCTTAGATATTAGATTTCCTTTTTACACCGCTAGGACTAAAGGACCAGTTTGCTAGTAATGACCATAGATTATGTAATCATCACCCCCCACCCAAATACAGAATGGATAGATATAAGATCGTCAAAAATTTAGCCATATCAAAAGAAGAAATCAAATCAATTACCATCTACCCTGAACACACCAAAAACAAAGTACATCAAAAGCTTAACTATTACCGCCTAAAGGCTAGAACTAGTGATGAAAAAAATCTCAACAGACAATTTCCAAATTTTTCATCTTGATCTCAAACCTTGTCAAGATGATCACGCAAATAATAAAACAAAAATATCCTTAAAGAATGGAATAAGTATGAACATTGCGTATTTTATACATGCATGCCATATATATACTCACATAAGAATGGAAAAGTGAATTCACAACCTTCCTTTGTTGAGTGAATGTGCCAGTGTTATGTCATAATGAGTCGTCATCAGTCCAAAGTCGAGTCTAGTCAAGTGTCAGTCATCTGTCGTCTTGGTCAAGTTAAGACTCTTTAAAAAGGTCAAGTAAAGTGAAAGTTGAAAGTTGCTAAAACCAAATCTTATTGATTTTATATATGCTATATTGCATAGAATATTAAATGCATAGAATTAACGAAATTCCCAATACCACCGACTAAGAATAAATGAGAAACAGAAATTATGAAAGAAGAGATACTAAAATAATGATAAGCTTCCAAACCCTTTTCGTGGGAGTAAAACTAAAGAAGGTATCAAATATGTAGACTAAGGAAACAACATAATGTAATCATAATACCGTTCCAAATAGACTTAACAAATAAAAGTATGATGAAACTCCATATATCAAGAATATTGATGAAATACGACATGCAATCTCTCATCAAGTTCTACAAGTTTACTTATGTATAACAAGTTTTAAGGACAAAACTTTCTTTAAGGTGGGTAGGTTGTAAACCCTTGAAAATTTCATAATTCTTAGAAAATAATCCTAAGAGTCAAACACCGGAATCGAAACCCTAAAAAATCGAACCAAGTTAAAACTTAATTCTAAATAAGATCAAAAACGAAATTTCTTAATCTTGAGAAAAAAAGATCCCTTAAAAAACAAAATAGAAAATCCAATTATCGGTTGAATCAACATCTGTATGCCAATCAAATCATCTACCCGATTCCTAAAACGCAAATCAAAACAATATATCCAAATAATACTCGACAATGAAATGCTAAGATCTTAAAACCCTCAGTGAATTTTAGAATAAAAAATTTCAATTTTCACCAAAAGTCAAACTGAGTCAACTCATTACCTTAGACTCCGTTAAACGATCCCGAGAACTGAAAACATTTAAATAATCACAAATAAAATAAGATAAACCATAGATATCGAACTAAAAATATAATACGGTCAAAACTCCAAAATTATATCTTACGAATAACTCAACAAAACCGAAAGTCAAATCGGAACCCTAAAAGTCAACAAAGCTTACAACAAACCATAGTGTTTAAGATCCGACAATCCCGCACTCTTAAGCCCTAAACAATGAAATGAAAATAATTATTGATAATAGTTTGTAACAATATAGGAAAGCTTAAAAATATCAGATTCGCAAAATTCTAGTGTCCTTCAGATCCGAACAGGATCGGTTTTCAAAAATCGTGCCCTGGTACACCGGACGGCAAAAATATTCCGTTAATACCAATAGACTTGTAAAAATGTAGGGTTTTTTAAAATATCAGTTTTAGAATTTTTTGGTAGCTAAAAATTACAAATATCGCATTTATACGCGTATTTTTATTACTACCGGTATTTTAATTGTCTAGCTTACTATTAATAGTACGTTTCTACTATTCATTACTATTCCTATATCTCTACTTTCTCTTACTACCTATTCTTATACATACATACTTATTTCTTATAATTTTCTTTTCCCATAAAAATTCTACACCATATATTACTAAACTTCTCTTATTCTTTTCTTCTAAAATTAATTTTTAATCAATTTTCTCTATCTCCCTTCTTCATTGCCGTCCACACTTCTCTCTCTCTTCTCTTCAATTATTTTCTTTTTCAATTAATTTAATTACATCTAATTTTCACTCCAAAATTCTATAAATACCTCATTCCTCCTTCATTCTTTCACACAATTTATTTCACTACCAAAACTCTCTCAAAATCTCTCCACAAATCCTCTCTTCAAAATTTCTCTCTACCAAAACTCTCTTAAACCAATTCTTCACAAAAATCATTTCTTATACACAAACTATCTACCACATATCACTACTCACATAATACCCCATTCATCTACTACCTTCATACCACATAAACACTTTAGGTAAACTTCTTTCAACCATTTATTTACCCATGTCATGTAACTTAACATGACTATGGTGTTATTTTGAAACTCATATGAGTAGTAAAAGCAACAACATGTTCATGTTTTGTTCTCGCACATGCATTTCCTATTTTATTATGTTATGTTGATTTTATTATTGTTATAATGATAATTTCTTATTCATATCTAACTAAATATATTTATGTATTTATATATAATCTTTAGAGCATATAAGCTCACTTGTTATTTATTTAATTTCATGCTTTGCAATTTATTTATTTCATGCTATTTCTTTAAGATTAGTCTTTCTAGTCTTAAACTTGTCCATATCAAGTCAAAACAACATTTTTTTTTTTATTTTCCTTATTCTTTTGGGACTAGTCTATTCTTAGTCCAAGATTCCTTGATGAAGTTAAGGCTCCTAATACTTGACCGGCATACCTTGATGAAGCTAAGGTTTTCAATACTTGATATTTTTATTATCTTGTTTATTATTATTTGTTTCTAGTATTTTCTCATATTCTTATTATTTTACATGCTCATAATACTTGCATCTACATAATGATATTGTTTCAACTAATTTAAAAGTAGAATTTTACTTTATTAAAGGAACTTAAAACTAAATTTTCTATTATGTGACTTGTCACAAAATAATAGAGTTATTATCAACAACATAGAAATAGAGTAATACAAGTTTTCTCAAATAACAAAGATAATTTTACCAAAAAAATATAAGAAATAAATAATTTCTTTGTATATTATGGTAACCTAAGTTTTAGTAAAATTATTTGTTAATATTTAAAGTTTTCACAAAAAGCTTAAAACTAAACTCTTTTTAACTCCATAACAAGACTAAAAAACAAACTAGTTTTCAAAGTTAAGATGAATTCAACCCATAAAGTTATAAACCCACTTAGGAAAATAATGATTTTCAAATTTCTAAAGAAGAAACTTATTTTCAAAGAATATAAATAAGATAGATTAAAAAAAAAAACAAAGGATTTTATCAATAAAGAGGATTCTTTTCAAAAGAAATAAAAGAACAAGTTTTAAGAAACAAAAACTTATATTTTAAATAATAAATATAAGAAGAGAAGACTCATTTTCTAAAACCATTCTAAATATAAATTTATAAAAAGGTTTTTAACAACTTAATACACTTTAATAACTTTGATCTTTTATCATTAGAAGTAAAATTTATGAAAGACTAAGGTTAAAGGAAAATTTATTTGTTTTGGAAAAAAGAATGAAGAAAATAAAATAAGAATATACTCATATATAATAACTTATGAAAATATAAAGTTTCTTCAAAATACTTAAAAAGAAATTTATCAAGTTAAGTTTTAACACTTTAAAAAAATTGTTTTATGAAATAAATTGTTGAGACACTACCATTAGAACTTTCACATATAAAGTGAGCTTATCTATATACTCGAAGGATTTATCAATCATATATATATATATATATATATATATTACTAAAGGATTTTTGAATGAAGTTTAGTTAGGAAATGGTTTTGCAAAATCTAGAAATATTCATTTTAAATCTGTACCTAACGTTTTCAGAACCCAAATGACCTTATATGATAGAATAACCTTAGAAATGATAGATCTTTTGAATAGGTAGAAAACGGTATATTATATGCGAAATTTCGAGTTAAAATGAGCAAGTTATGGCCATTTTAAATTGGAATTTCATTCTATGCGATTTTAACGAACATAGTAAAATAGAATTAGAAAGTTTTGATGAATATAGTGAAATAAATCGCTCATGCGTAACATTCATCGAGTTACATCTCTTTCTTAAGGCTGCTACTCCTATGCGTAGAGTTGGATTGGTTGTTATCATGCTGTGACACAAGTCATGTTCCTTCCTAGAGAATCTAAATCGCCTGAGGAATGCGACTCTAGGTTTTGGAGCAGAGCCAACCGAATGCTTTGGGTGGGGACTAGCAGTAGAAGATTGAGGATCTTCATCACCGATTCCCTAACCTTCGATACGGAGGGGTAAATCCGTTCTATATATGGTTTCCGGATAACTATATATATATTTGTGTAATCATGTGAATGTTGTATTGTATGCATAGCATGTGTGTGAAAATTTAAATAAACTTGTTTGAAAACATGGTGTGAATGAAAAGGAATACCTTACTAAGCTAGTTGTTGCTTATGCCCCTATAGATTTTGTTGAAACAGGTATACCTGTGGCTTAAATTGAGGATCGTGACGTTAAGGAAGTCATGGAAGGATGTTAAGCTTCTATGAAGACAATGGAAACATAAGATGAAGTTATTTTATAAGGTTCCTTATATGTAATGTATGTTATGTTAGTGTTTTAGAAATTCTAAGAAGTGTATTTATTTATTTTTTTTTAAGACAATAAAGGAACACACCCCTAAGAATTGTAATTTAACATGTTTATATTTTATGATAAGTATTCTTTTTCTCTTGTTACTTAATTATTATCAATGTAAATTACGCTACTCCGATGCGCTCCCTTGGTTGTGATGTATACCATGTACATGATATGGAAGCCTTTGCATGACTGAGGTAATCATTCATAGGCTTTAGTATTGTGTACGGCGGACTGCCACGTTTAGGGTACTCCTCGGGGCATGACAAATATAATATAGAAGCATGACTCATGTAACCTTAAACAATCTTCCAAAGTTCATCAAGATGACTTATTAATTATCGGGGCCCACTTCTTGATATCATAACTTCAACATCAAGACATAGCCAACACATTGAACATATAGATGTATTTACTGTGTGAGGTAAATAATCAATGAATCAATATTAGTATAATACTCCTCTTTTTATGTAACAATGCTAAGGTCAAAACACCAAAACAGCAATAACATGCTTTAAAAGCATAATATTTTGCAACGACTACATATGGAAAAATTCTATGGGAAAAAGATCTTGGTGAAAACAATCCAAAGATTTTACAGGTTTTGCAAAGACAATCAATTTACCTTTTCACTAGTCGATAAAAGTGATGGTTTTATTGATGAACGTCTTCAAATTGAAAAGAAGAATCATCAACATGTCGAGCCAAAATGTTGGTAATAAATCTCTAAATCAATATAAGAAGATAAACACATCATCTTCCAATAACTTGTAAGATGAAGAACCATATGACTAACATAAAAGTGCACAACTAGACCATATGGCTTTCATCATAGGAACTAAGTTCAAAGTAACAAAATTGGTCTTGTGATCTTTTAGCTCAATGGTACTTTAATTGGCTTTAGCAATGCATTTCAATTAAATCATTCTTAGTTGTGTTACCATGGACTAGCTTGATACTAAAGCTTCTCTTGAGAAACAAATCTCAGTATATAAGACTAGATATGTCTATATACAAGCTAAAGAAGGTCAAGCACTTTGCTTAAGTATAACTAAGCCAATTTAAAGCACTGGCACTCAATTATAACGTAAATACATACCAGTAGCATAAACATAAGCAGCGAAAATTTGTTTCACCTATGCATATATATGGACATCTGATGTTACACTGGTAGGATTTATTGCAAAAATTTAACACTTATGCAAATCAATGTCAAAAAGCTTCTTTAAGCCAAGTGGTTGCACTTTTACCACTACTTTCTCTCCATTGTGTAGGATAGCCCAATGTACCTAAATAGACATCCTTCCAAGTCAAACCAAAAGGAAGAAGAGAATCACCAATATGAATTCAAACATGTGAACAAACATCTTGGAAGATGGATGGATAAATAAATAAATAAAGTAAAATTTGGTGTATCCGCTCTAGCCCATAAATATAGCAAGACGTGAATATGTTTATTTGCCCAATGTCCACAATGGTAGTTTAACTTCACTGATTTGTAAAATGACACATCCAGTATATTCATTCTATTGATATAGTTGAAAGTAAAAGCAAACAACCAGCATTTCAAATTCAAGGTATTGCCGTAAGAGGGTTTCATTTAAAATATGATTCATTGACGGGTTTTCAATTAGGAGAGTTAACTATTAAGGTCGGTATAACTACTATCTAATCTAAAAGTTTAAACTTGTAAATAACATGGGCTATATTATCTAGGTCACAAGACACTCTCCTACTTGTCAGCTTGGATTTGAACTAATACCTATCAATTAGTTGACTCAATCATATGGGGGATAAACAACTGAACAAGTATTTGAATTGACAACTTCCTACTTTGATACTATATTGAAATTAACATCACAACTATCCAATTAAGTTTATAGAAATGGCAAGAGTTATATTACTTGACATTGACTAATGAATTACAGTAGATCTATTACATCATTTAAATTATCCCATTATGGCGATAGATTTAACAAGATTCAATGGATAAGTATTTGCTTTGAAAATAGCACTGACCAAGACCAGCTGCAGCTATTAGTAATCCTCAAATTCCTTGAACAACACATCAGCTGGAGACTCAATTCTTTCTCTATGAGCTCTCTCTCTTTCTTCGGTAAGAAGACTAAAGGATTCGACCTCCTCACACTCAATGTATCCAATTTGTCGTAAGTCTTACAATTTAAAACCAACTGCAAAAGAAAATGATTTCCTCATTCAACCCTTTTCGAAAACATAAACCATAAACCATAAACCGTGGAGTGCACAAATTTTTTTATGACTAATATGAAGACACAACAGAAAAAGTTTCGCTTTTGTGGCTTGTTATATCGTACAGCAATTTTGTCAGCTTTAGGAGCCTTTGGATGGAAGATGCCTAAGGATCGAACAAATTCTCCAAATCCAATTATGCCATTGTTCTTGACATAAAACAAATCAAATACCTATTGGTAAGACCTTTCATGAGAAACTACACAAAATAGCATAAATTCAGCTTAACCTAACAATTTTCCCTAGATTACTGCTTGTGGTTAATCCATTTCTAGTGTTGGAAGTCAAAAAAAAAAAAAAAAAAAGGAGAATACACAAAAGGTTTTCTGGGTAATTGGTGATGCATAATGAGTTTACCATCAAGAAACAGTCTACTATTACTTCCTAGAAATCATCCTCAATGGCTCATTGCTCAATACATCAACAATGAATGATAAAAAGAAGGAAAATTAGCCCAAAAAACAATGAGATATATGCTTGATTAAAGAGATATATACCCTATAAATAAAAGGATTTTTCTTACTATGGTTTTGGAATAGTGCAAGGTGAAATTGCTCATGTTTGAAGAGATAACGGGATTATTTATGTCAGTGGTTGCCAATTTGAGTAATATGTTAAGAAAAGTGTGTCTACATCATTGATCTATGATGCTAAGCAACTTAACATCATTTACAATATGAACGAACTATCCATGAGGAAGTACCCTGTGAATAAGGCCATCATTGATTATAGAGCGGCTCAGTTTCTTGAAAAGATCATGCAAAGCCTCTACTTCATTCACCATAACTGTGAAATTATCAAAATGTTCATGTTAAGACAAGATATTGTACCTTAATAACTACAAAAGAGACACTACATGGGCTGATTTTTATCACCATCACATGTTATTATGGTAATAAATAATAATAACAACTTCACTGGCTCCATGTATTTAAAGAGCAGTTGAAACTTTGCTGTCCTGTAATTGAGAAAGTGAAGACACGGAGCTTATCCAAAAGACACCTGTAACTTGACAAGCTCATCCACGAATTCACGTGGAAATAAATCAAACCTAGTGGAAGACAGTTGCCCCATTTAATGAATGTTGGACCAAGCTAAAGCACCTACTCTTCTTAAATGAAATGACAAATTAAATGAATGTTTCCAGCAAGATCCTCAGCCTTCTTAGTCGATTCAGCCCGCTTTCCCCATTTTCCAAGCATATTCTTCACCGTATCCATCGTATTTGTAACATACAGTTCACACGACAATCAATCTAAATCACCGTACTTCATTTCCAAAACCAATCGAAACAAAAGGAAGTTAGATAAAAGATCGAATTTTGAAAACATAGATCGACTTACTTTTAACTGAAGATTAAGGGGTAGGAGAAGGAGAGATGATAAACCAAGTTTATTCCTATTCTATGAATGCCAAAATGGACTTTTATTGGTTAATTTATTGGTTAATTTATTGATAAATAATATGAATTTGGCATTTAAAAATATTAATTTATGCTTTCAGGCCTTTATTTCATAAAAAGAAAGAGGGTAAAAAATGTAAAGTTCGAAGACAAAAAGTGATCGACACAACAAAGACAAGCCATATCTATCAACCATGTTAAGGAAAAGAACCATTAAGGTCTAAATCTCAGGTTTTGAAAAAGACAAGCTCAATGACACGACTTGTCACAAACCATATCAAACTAGAAATTTCAATTTGCAAGGACATGACCATGACATGACCTATCACTCGGCATGTTGTTTTGAAGAATGAGCTATAGCCTGTTACACGACTCTAGGACAAGCCATGTCCCAGTCGTGTCAATTTCCACGTTAAAGAAAATTTGCCAAACATACTTAGTGATGACTTATCCCCAAACACGTCAATTTGACAGTGCGTTACTTAATGTGAAACGGCTTTTTAATTAAAAAGTAACATCCTATTTATTAAAGTAACATCTATTGAGCATTAAAAGGGTGTTACTTTAGAAAGCCAAGAGACCCGTAACTCCTGTAACTTCCTACTTTCTCTATAATGAGCATTTAATTCCATTTATGTAAGAATCATTATAAAATGAAGATGGAGGAAGTATCAAGAAGGAGAAGCAAGAGAGCAAGTACAAGAAATATATGAGAGTTCTTAGGTGTTTAACAACAAGTCAAGATTATCTTGGATTGAAGATCTATAATTTTAAGCTTCATTTTCTCGGGTGATATCATGAATTCTAGTTTGTATTTGAATTTCATGTATTCTCATTAATTGCTATGGAAGAGTAAATCTTTAAATGTGGGTTTTGTTGAACTCTAATTTTATCTTTGATGAGGATTTAGGCTTAATAAAGGTTGATGTTCTTTTGTTCAATTGCATGTTCTTTAACTATTTCTTAAGTTTTTATATTCGGAATACAAAGTTATGCCTAATTTTCATTTAAGCTAATTGAAATATTACTTTTATGAATTGATCTATGTAATTGATGAGATTTGTTTATAATTCTAGACATAGAATAGCAAGAACCTTTTGTAGATGATTTTCTAATTGAGTTTATGTTCTTAAAGCAGGCTTAGGTTGCTATTGATTTAGAAGAAATCTTAATTGATTAACTTAGGTTTAGATAAATTGATAAATTCGAAAGAATTATCACTTTACTTGACAAACTTAGCAGCTTAAGAACTAATCAAATCTATAATTTCCAAGGATTCACAAATTAAATTAGATGAAGACACAACCTAGATCGTTTGTTTTAATTGAATGTTGATTGTTGTTAGTGCTAGTGTGTATTTGTTTCCCCTAGTAAATTAATATAGTTAGCAGTATAATAGTAATAGAAAATCATTAAAATTGCCAATTAGATAGTAGAATAAGAGTTATTACTAGTAGTTGCTTATTCCCTGTTGATTGAAAGTCTTGAAAAAATAAAACAACAAATCTAAAAGAGTTTAAAGATCTCATAATTGATTGAAAGTCTTGAAAAATTGTTGTGAAACTCCAATGGTTGTGCCGTCATTCTTCCTTTGAAAAGCTCTCTTTTTTGGGTATTTTAGGGTTAGAAAGACAATGGAACTTAATGGTCTGCCTTTGATAATGGAAAAGAACATATATATAGCCTTTTGGACATACACGACCCCATGAATGTAGGGAGTATATTGGGGAACTCTGTGAAAAATCTCCATAATTAAAATATACACCTCCTCGATGTACACGACCTATGAATGAGGGTAGTGCATCTTTATTCCAAATGTTTTCTTTATTGTTTGATCCAAAATTTATCCATCAGTTGTGTAATCTTTGATATCTTCATGATAGCTCCAAAATTCCATCGAATCTTTGCCTATTCCATTATAAATTCTTTAAAAAGAACTCAATCAACCTCTATTATCCCTGAAATAAGCAATTAATCCAATAAGTATATTTTTTTCTTCAAAAACTTAGATAAATATCAAGCAAAACATAGTCAATATAGCACAATCATTAAGAGTTTTAAACGCTTATCAAACCTCCCCACACTTAACCATTTGCTTGTTCTCAAGCAAACAAAATAAGGACAAAGAAAATCCATCATCAAATATACTCAACATTTTCCATAAATATAAAGTTATTGACAAACCAAATCTATTCCTATTTCATGAATGCCAAAATGGACTTTTATTGGTCATTTTATTGATAAATATTACAAATTTTGCACTTAAAAATTAATTTATGCTTTCAGGTCTTTAAAGGAGTCATTTTATAAAAGGAAGGCAAAACAGGTCAAAAATGTAAAGTTTAGAGACAAAAAAAGTGGTCAACACAATAAAGACAGGCCATGTCTATCAACTATGTCAAGAAAAAGCACAATCGAAGGAGAAATCTCAAGTTTTGAAAAGACACAATAGTGGCACGACCTGTCACTAACCATGTCAATCTAGAAATTTCACTTTGCAAAGGACACGACCATGACATGACCTGTCGCTGGGCATGTCATTTTCAAGAATGACCTACAGCCTGTTACACGACTTTGGGACAAGCCATGTCCTGGTTATGTCAACGAAGAGAAAAAGTTCATAGCAAGGGACACGACTTTGGGACAAGCCATGTACCAGTTGTGTCAATTTCCACATTAAAGAAAATTGCCAGACATGCTCAATGACATGACTTGTCCTCAAACACGTCAATTTGACAGTACATTACTTATGTGAAATGGCTTTTTAATTGAATAGTAACCTCTTATTTATTAAAGTAACATCTATTGAGCATTAAAGGGGTGTTATAATGGAAAGCCAAGAGAACCGTAACTTTGTAACCTTCCCACTTTCTCCATAATGAGCATTCAATTCCATTTATGTAAGAATCGTTATAAAATGAAGATGGAAGAAGAATAAACAACAACAACAAGAGGCCAGAGAGAAAAGGTTCAAATAGAAAATTACAAAGAATTCTTAAGCCGAAGATTCATGAGAAAAAAAAAAACAAGTCAAGACTATTTTGGATTGAAAATCCACAATTTTGAGCTTCATTTTCTCGGTGATATCATGAATTCAAGTTTGTATTTGGTTTCATGTATTCTCATTAATTACTATGGAAGAGTAAATTTTATAGATCTAGGTTTTGTTGAACTCTAATTTTATCTTGTGATGAGGATTTGGGCTTAATGAAAAATTGATGTTCTTTTGTTTAATTGCATGATCTTTAACTATTTCTTAGTTTGTATATCCGGAATGCAAATTTATGACTGATTTTCATTTAAGCTAATTGAGATATTGCTTTTATGAATAGATCTATGCAATGATGAGATTTGTTTGTAATTC